>CM050911.1:7812516-7902646 GCA_027742785.1 Vigna reflexopilosa
ATAATTATACTTTTTCCACGTCATCTTACATTTGTCAATTAGTTAATAGGCAATAATTCTAATTCAATAAATTAGACTTATAAATTAAAATTTATCATATGAAGTTGTTTTTGAGAAACAGACTCTTTAGTGACTTTGAAGTTTAAATTCATGGACTCAAATCCTATAAGTAGGTCGGGTTAAGACATCTCTTTTTTCTTTTTACAATTATTTTACATGTCAATGTACATATTACTTTTAAATTTAATCTATATTTCTATACATATTTATTTCTATGTTGTTTTGTTTAAATTTGGTGTATTAAAAGAATATAACTTTTAATTATTCAACACGATTTAGCATATAAATACTTAAATTATCATTAGAATATGCAAAGTTGTAATTTGGGAAAACTATAGCACAAATATTTTTAAATATATATATGTATAAACTAATAATTTATTTAATTATTTAAAAGATATTGTAATGAGCCGTACGATTACGTAGTCTTTCGGCTTAAAACTAATATAGTGGGTCACGCACTTGTCTCCTCAAAACATGTGGAATGGGCTTTTTCTTGGGGTATTTCTTTATGCACCCCCATAATTTCAGCATACAGTCCCATAAATTTAAATATTTCAAATTTATCCTATGGGAGGTGCGCAAAGAAATGCCCGTACAACTGATTTCAGCCGACAAGAAAACCCTTGTCTATATGACAACCTCAGTAACCCTTTAACTAAAAACAACACTTTATTTCCTTACGTTAATGTCAAATTTATGTCTTTATCAAATCGAACCACATGTCTTAGTGAAGTGACAAAGAACCAACGCCCAAAACTTCCATCACTAGCTGTTTTTCGACGAAGCTACCAAATGGAACCAAAATCACTTCTTTAAATTCCTCCCTTTAAATGTCAACATTGTCGGAGAAAACACAAAAGGGAAAGCTAGTAAAAAGTAACGATAAATGATTCTACACAACCCAAAAAACATTGTTCTACCAATGTCTAACTTAATCTTAAAAATTTGTCGGAAAAATAACTTTTACTCAAATATTATGATTTGGTGACAGAGAATCTAGAACAAATTTTAATATTCAAAGAAAGGTTACATGATATACTTACTTGAGAACAAGTTGTGTTCCACACTTCCCCGGGACATATACTCATATATCAGCACTCTATGTTCATCCTCGCAGCAGTATCCAACTAATTTCACTAGATTTGGATGTGAAAGCTGCCCCAAAAATATCACTTCTGCCTACAAACCAACCAAAATCTTAATTTAGTTAACCTTCCAACAATAACTTTGTCTTGTTACATCAACAACTAACCTTAATTAATAATTTGATCAGTATATTTGTTTTTTAATCAATTAAGTTTCTATTTTTGTAAAAATACTAATGTGATTTCTTCTTAAATTGATGTCAATACCGTTTAAAAATATCATATGTTATAATTTGAGTCATTTCTATCTTGGAACTTTTATGATTTTATCACATGTGTTATTTTTCAAATAAAAAATGATTCAGATTTTGACACATAACACTTCTAAATAACGTTAACATTAATCAAAAGAGTCATAACACATTAAATCTTTTTTGTAAAAATAAAAACTCAATTTAATGTATTTTAAAAAAATAGTGTCTTGAGTAAAAGAAAATATAAAGATAAAAATCAATTAAATTAAATTACTAATTAAGTCTTATCAGTTTATTGTTAGAAGTCCTAAGGTGAATTTAAAATATATAATTAAATGCAAATTTTATTTTATAAATCAATATTTTTAAAATTTTATTATACCAGTATATGTGCTTGTAGGAGAATAAACATAGCATGTGAAGCATGATGATTTTACAGATAGATCATTTGATAGAAAAGAATATACAGAAAGAGAAAAAAGTATACCAGCCATTCTCTATGGCCTTGATGACTATTGTCACCATCATGAACCTTAACAGCTACAGCAAGAGTAGGAAGACCCTGCCTTAACTCCTCAGAGATGAATCCTTTGTACACACTTCCAAATCCTCCTCCCCCCAACACACGATCTGGCCTAAAATTTGCAGTGATTATCTTCAACTCATCGTAAGTGAATACAATCAATGGATTTGTAGCTGAGTCACGCCGTAGGTCTTCTACTTCCTCAGGGTTTGATGGCAACTTACTATCATGATCATTCCTTTGCTTCGTTACCTGGTTTTGTTCTTTTCATGAATCAATAAGAGAAATGAGAACAAACCATGATATGCACTTTTAGACCATGAAAACAGATTACTTCAAGCAGTCACTCTCAGAAAACCCAACCAGATGTTCCATTAAGAAGTCAATACAGATCATGCAGAAAGAGAAAAATGAATACTGAAACGTTTTTTATATCATTCAGAAAGATTAGAAATTCTGCATAAACTTCTTTTCTTTTATTGGATGAACAGAAGAAAATTAGTATACTGTTTCAAAAGCAATGAATGCTGGGAATATATTATAATTGTGAAGGAGAGCACTATATTCTGAAAACCCTCATCCAATTTCTTAGAAATTTAGTTAAGATAAGACTGAACACGTAAGAATTACATTTACATGTAGACCAACTTTTTGACACATAAAGAAAAAGTGATTAGGGGTTATGTTAACAGATTCTACAATACAGAAACTTTAGAAAAGTTAAAAAGATTTTGTAAAGACAGCATGTAACTCATATATGCAGATTTTTGTTATTTTTTGTTCTCTTTGTCTTCCAATGATTTGCATAACATCAACTTGCCTACAAGGATGAGATATATGAAGCTGAGACAAGATTCAAATGATTTAATAACTGTAACAGAGAAAATTTTCAGTGAAAAAGAACCTGATGAAAGGGTGATCAAGGCTCCAAAACATGAAATCCGTGAGAAGAACACTTAACAAAAGACAAAATATTGAAAAATAAAGAAACGATTTTTGTCAACAACTTAGAGAAAACATACACTAAAAGCATTTATAAACAGCAAAGTCATAGAAAATATCCAAAACAGAGAAAGGCAAGGTTTTTTTTGTTGGTAAACCAACCTGACTTTACATTGGATGAGACTCTATAATCTGACGACTCCCATCTACACCAGCAATTACCCATTATAGCAAATCCAAACACACCCTTTGTAGCAGCAGCAGCTCCTTTACCAACCCCTCATCACAAAAACCATACTTTTTTTACTTTTTTTCTCTTTTTTGTGTGTTGTTATCTAACTCCTGAAGAAACAAGGGTGAGATTTAGGAGGAAATAGATACAGAAATGAGAAAAGGAAGGAAGTAGAGAGGAGAAAAACAAGATGGTTAAGTGTTGTGATGAAATGTGAAAGGGGACATATCTTTTGGTGACAGAAAGGTAAGAGTGGGGGATAATTCAGAGATGGCAATGATGTTGATGAGGTGGGTGTTGGCTTGGCTATGGGGGAAGATGGAAGGGCCCACATCGACTGGGTTGTAGTGATTCAAAATGTGGGTTTGTGCACTTTGATGGTAGTGCGCACATAGAAGGTGCATGTTTTTGATAATGCAAACCCACCAATCTTTTTCCATCACTCTCTTTCTCTTTGTCTTTCTTCACGCTTCTCTCCAATTTCACCTTCTTCTCTTCCACACACAAACTTGCAACCACCACACCTAACCATTTTTTTTTATATTCTTCTTCCAACTCCCACATCGATCAGTCAGATAAACTAAATTTATAATGTATAAATGATCCTAAAATATCATTTTACATGTTAGTTTTAGTGTATAAATGATTTTGTGTGATTACATTAAACTTAAAATAATTTCAAAATCATAATTAAAGTTTATTAAAATCCACTTTTTAATAAATTTTATCATTTTTACTTTCTTCCATAATATATTTTTCTTCTTCTTTTTTCCAATTAAAAGGATACTACTAGAGTATCTATTATAGTATCATTTCATCACTTTCATTAAATCCTTCAAACAAAAGCATATGTCTACAAATGTTTGTGTTTATATTGTATGTTTTCTTTCCTTTCATTCTTATTAAAATGTTTCTCTTACAAGATGCATGCACTTTTATGGCACATTTAATATTATCTTTATGACAAATGTAGGCCAAAAAAACATATGCCTACTAATTATCATGCTCATATTTGCCTTATTTGTTTATTCAAATGAACATACACTTTAACGATCCTTATTAACCAATGACATTTAATAATACACACATATATATATATAAATGCACTAAGTAATCAGTCCAAAAAAAACATGTACTATATAATATTAATCTGTACTCTGCTTTATCTATTTGTTTATACTAATGTTTCAACTGGTGTCCGGTGATTTTGATATGTAAAATAAAAATATTATCTTTCAAATAAATGTAATTATGTAAAAAAATAATATTTTTACATTAATATAACAAGCCACAGATTAAAGAAATATATATATGAATGCAGTGTTTTAAAAGTAAATACTTAAAAAAAAGTTGAGTGTGCTTTTAGTTTAAGGAAGCAACTCTGAGGATAATTTGAAATTTAAGAGTGTGTAAGATTAATTGGTTTCATTGAAAAGTGATTTAATTTGTTAAGACATAATTATTTTTGTTTCTCCAAACAAAAATTGATTGACCCCGTTGTTATTAAAACTTGAATAGTTTTATAAACATATAAAATAATAATGATAAAATCACATATATTTACATTCATTTAATATATATTATAACAGTAAAATGATAATAAAAATATGAATTTTTATATATTTTTTAAAAAAATGTAATATCAAATAAATATAAAAAATTATATGTCAAATAAAAATATTTATGTATATATTTTCAGCACCCACAATCAAACAATGCTCATATGCATCATCGTTTACCAACTTTTGCCTAACAATTTTGTTTTGCCCTAATTGTGACTTTATTACTCAATATATATATATATATATATATATATATATATATATATAATACGGTCGAATTTTATAATTAATATTAGTAGACAGAGACATTTCATAATAGATTAAATGTACTGTTTATGTGGATTCTAGAATTAACCTTCGTATGGATAAGGTACAAAAAAAGCTGAACTTTGACATTGTTTGGGTTATGAATAAATATATAGTTGATAATATATACATACATATGTATATATATATATATATATATATATATATAACATTTTCTTATTTCGATTCTAGTCGTTAAAAAATTATTATACTGTTTTTTTTTTCTTTTTAATTTGGAGATACAATTCTACTTTAAAAAAATCACTATTTAAAAAATAACAACAAAGTTAGCTAACCATTTTTATGGTTTTTTTAGACTTACAATAAGGATTGGTGATGATTTTAAAATAAAGTTAATGAAATTAAAATTATTATATTAAGATTATGACTTTCTTCTTATTATACTAAAAAATCAATACTTATTATACTATGGATATTATTTATTTTAGTTTTTAGATTAAATTTTTTTAATTAATTTACCTATTTTATTTATTTATTTCCTGGTAAGTATGATCCTTGTATGCTGGTCGGCAGGTTATTAAAATTTGAAATTGAAAATATACAAATAAAATATATAAAATCATTAAATTCAGTCAAGACAAAAAAGGGTATTCAAAGAAATAAAGTTATTGGTATAAATAAATAAATAAATATTTCCACTTCTTCAAACCTTTATTTGTCTTTATTTATTTGAATTGTACCAAACTTTCCATGCACATGTGAAATTATATGTAATTTTGTTTCGAGTTGGGAAGTATAGTCTTTTTCACTCACATTCTCCACCTTTTGCATTTCCATAATTAATCGTATATTTAATTTTGAAAATAGTGTAACTCATCACATTAATCTTTTTATTTTATTTTTCACTCATATTTTATGTCTTATCAACTAAATATTTTCAATCCCTTATATATTTTTTATTTAGTGATGTTTTTTTTTCCTTTTTAACCTAGTACATTTTCTAAAATTGAAAAGGATTTACGATAGGAGAAAAACAAAATGGAAAATAGTGTATGTAGTAATCTTCTAAAATTATTCTATTAACCCTAATATTTTATACCAAAATTATATTATATTAACAAGTTTTTCTAAAAGGTCTTGTGAAAAGTCAATGCACCACAGAACACGACATAACCAAATGGTTTTGTGAAGTAGTGCCGTACATAAGACTAGTTACACAAATCCAACAACGTTACATGTTTTCCTCAACTTTAGTAAATTTGATTTTGAATAAAATTATCTGCATTTGTAAACATATAATTTATGTTGGCTTTTATATTTTTAATAGTTTAGTAGTGAAACTTGTTATAACAATTTAATAAGCATGCATGTTATTTTAAATATATTTTATTTTAAAAAATAACTTTTGAAAGTTAAACTTTAAAATGAAAATACAAAAGATAAATAGTTAGTTCAATTTAACAATTATTAATGTATCTCATCTTTAATATACAAGAAAAACTCATCATTTTAGTAAAACAAGTATTTTTTCTTTAATTTTATTAACGGTTGAAATAATTAAACACGTGTTAATATTTAGTAACCGTATGATATTGTTATAGAAAAATAAATATTATTTTTTCTTATTTAATAAATACGTGTGACAATTATTATATTAACTACTAGCAAAGTTTTACAAAATTAAATTGATTGCATTAAGAATCTTTTTTTTTTCTTATTACTCTGAAAAATAAATATACCAATACTTATTATATTGAAAAAAATATTTATTAAAAAAACTAGGTTTAATGAATATTTTCATATCTGTATTTAGAGAGTTGATTTAATGTGATTTCTTAAAATTTCTTATAATTAATTTAATTATAGTTTTATTTAAAATTATTCACCATGATCACTGTATCGAACTATTGGGAGCAAAGTTTAGATAGTTATACAAAGTTGCCATAAGTGGTGGTGATGGTGGTAGGTATTGTTGGTATGGATGGTGGGATTGTATAACCAAAGAAGATGTGAAAGAAGAAGATGGTTTGAACTAATAGAAGATATCTTTCAAATAATATCAATTTAACAAACCAAATCACATTAAATCATAATAAATAAAATTAAAACTTAGTAAAAGAAAAAATTAAAAAAAATATATTAAATTAATTCTTTAAATATAGAAACTAAAATATTAATTAAATAAAAAATTACAATTATGTTGACTAATATTCTAACTTCAAACTATCTAAAATAAATTGATATATTCATAAAAAAAAACACATAGAAACATCTAAAAAAATGAATTAAATATATAAGACTCAATGTTATTTCAACCTGTAATAATGTTGTGGTGAAACTTAACTCAAATCACACTTGTAATTATGTGCTTGGAGGAAAATAATATAGACCCACAATTCTCTTATCCATGCTTTATACTCAAAATACCTACAAATTATATATATTTTTCCTAAAGACTTAAACAACATGGTCCTATGGTCTAGTGGTTAGGACATTGGACTCTGAATCCAGTAACCCGAGTTCAAATCTCGGTAGGACCTTTTTTCTGTTGAAAATGTATATATGCTTTAATATTTCCAAAATTATTTTTATTATTTTTCTAAATTAAAATAAATTGTAAATATTTCTTTCCACGAAAATTAAATAGTACGTTTTATGAATGCATATTACCATGTGAACTAACTTAAATTATAAATTAGTATTGTAATGCGTATATGTTTAAGATTACAAGTTTATCATATTAAATTAGTGAAAAGGAGACATTTTGTCTATCTAGATTAAAAAAGAAGATAATAGTAGTTATATAATTGATTATTTGTAGTGAGGTTATTGTAAGAGGACGTAAATGATTCATAAAATATGCAAAACACCATGAAAGAAAAATAAGCACAAAATGTGTATAAGAATACAACTTATTTTATTTATATGTAATTTCATATTGCACGTGAAAAGTACATACAATTTTGTTTCCATGATAATAAAATTTTAAAAATATTCAATCATTTTTTAGTTTAATTTTGGACAAATTTAATTATGTCTTTTTGCTCATTACAAAAAACATTTTTTTAAAGAAAATGAATTTTGACACTTTTAAGATGACAATTTTTTGACACTGGACACGTGTCACGTTTTCATTGGTCGATGTTTGAGAAAATAAATTTTCTAAGTGGTTATTTTTTTATTTTCTCAAACGTCGACCAATGAAAACGTGACACGTATCCGGTGTAGAAAATTTGTCATCTTAAAGGTGTCAAAGTATCATTTTCTTTTTTTAATACCCTTAAATGTCTAGTTTGATTTTGATGATCTCTGTGAGATAATTTTGAGACAATAAATGACTCTTACGTGTATAGACCTACATAGTAAACTTGACATTCAAACTCATTATTAAATCTAACATAATTGAACTAATTTATAATATACATGACTTCTTTTAAATAATAGAGAATAAAATAGTTTAGAGAACTCAATCAGAGAATAAAAATTTACATGCATATAAAAGTGAGAGAGAAAAAAGTTTTATACACTAGAGAAATAATTTTTAACAGGAGTTATTTTTAATATTCCTGACGATTTTAACCTCCATTAAAAATGTTACTGGTAGTTTTTTTTTTTTCAAAAAAATAAACATCATTAACTAATTACTAACTGTTTTGACTAATTTCTGGTAAAGTAATACATGCGATTTCATAACCATTCTTATTTACTTGACTGGGATTTTGCAAACCGTTGTCAACGATTTTATATCTTTGTTATAGTAGGAGATGGTATTGAAATTCTTTTTAGTGTTTTTTACTCCTGTAATGCAATTTATTATTTATTAATGTTTTTACCTGGTGTTTCAAATCTCTTTAATTTTATTTGGTGCACTTTCTTAATATAGTTCCTAAAACATGTGAAATAAAAAGCAATAATTCTAAAATTTTGATATTTGTTTATAATTAGATATAACATTCATAAAAACAATAAAGATTGTCTATAAGATCAAAGTAAATAATAAAGTTTAAACATCCAAACTAGTGAAATATTATAATATTTTTGTTCTTATACTTATAAAGTCAAACGTAATGAAAGTTTAATAACATTATTCAATTATCAATCTTGATTATGATCATTTGTTTCTTTGTTAAGAATACCTTACATAAAAAATAATCATATAATTAGGTAACATTTATTAATATATATATATATATATATATATATATATATATATATATTAATATACTTAAGATTTAAATATCAATGGTGATGGATGAAACATAAGAAAGTCGTCAGGCAATTCTCCTTACTAGTTTTGTATAAAGAAATTTATCATTGTTTTCACTTCATTGACTTATAATGTTAATGAATAAACATATTTTATAACACAATCAAATTAATCAAACTGTCTGCATTTGACAACATGCCTAACAATGATACAAACTTAAATCAAACTAGGTGATTTTGTAATCAGATTAGACTAAACAATTTTAATCTAGTATGATACTTCAAAAGAATCCAAGAGAGATAAATAATTATTATTATTTTTACTTGGTGGCAAACATCCATAAGAGATGAATCATTATTTATGATATATACAATATCTCATCAATGATAAAAGGTCAAAATGATATTTAAAATAAATTCTAAAATATGTTTCAACCCTTACACACACAGACACTCACACACACGTACACATACACACACACGTACATATACACACACATGCACACACACATACACACGCACACACACACCAATACACACGGGGAAGGACACACATATGCACATGCACACGCACGCAGACAAACACATAAGCACACAGACGGACACACATGCACACGCCCACACACGCACATAAAGAATAATGTTCACAATTCTAAAAGCTTGAAACATATTTTGATTGATCTTACAAATCACTTAGTTTTGTACTGGTGAAAACAGTCTAATTTGACTTACAGACTTAAGTGATTCATAATAAAGCTAATCCATCAAAATAATCAAACTTAACAATTTCATCAACAATGTTGATAACTAGTTGAAACTGAAATGTACAACTTAAGAGTCTTGTGTGAACTAATCATTGACTACAAGTCTCGGTTTTATATTAAAAAAAAATTATTAACCTGGTTTCGTAATTGTGCATAAGAAGTAAAACTTGAAGACATCCCACAGTACAAATGAGCATTGAAGCCAAACACTTTAGATGGATAAGATTTCAAACCTAAACTCAAAAAACGTTCACAATTTTCTTTAAATTAAATTATATAAATGGAAAATTATATTACTTTATATGTGTGTAAATTTTAAAATTGAATTAACTTTTATCGATTTCACACATATGATTAACAAAAGAAAAATTAAAATTTATCACACGTAGTAATTTATAGTGAAAGGATATATTTTATTATACGACCCTAGCTAACCATTGTCATATGTGAATGTTGTGGGTATGTGTAATAATCATATATTATAAGTGAATAAAAGATAGTGTCAATGAGGGACATAAACATTAAAATAGTCTGAGGAGTCTAGATAATAAAATCTACTTATGATAGATTGTTTTAATTTGTCCCCTTTTTCAATTGTTTTAGTATTTTGTTTTAAAAAATATAAAATATTGAGCAATAATGTAATACATGAAGCATACCTATCTAATATTTACGTTTAATGAGTTATGATAATGCTTTAATTATTAGAGTAATTCTATTGATATGGAGTGTTATACTCTTCTGTATATATAGGATGCTTCACGCTTATTCAACTAAATTTATTATGTTATATTAAATTAATAAAGTATATTTAGTTTATTAATTATCATGTATTATTAAAAGCTATAATTTAATATTCATTATTGCTTAACAAGATTCCCATTAATAGAGTTCAGTATACAGGTATTTTTTTACTATTTAAAATTAATACATAACTATAATTAATAAAAATATGTCGTGAGTGATTTCAAATAAGTGATTTAATCAATGGCCATTAAAATACAATAAATAATCAAATAATAACATAAAATAATGTTAATCATAACTTTGTATGCATACTAAACTCACACTCACTAAATATGTAACATAAAACAAAGAAATATGCATACAATTATTCAAAGAATAAAATGCTATAAACTTCTTAACTCTTAATTTTAATGTGTACTTATTATTAAATTTAATACATCACTTGCTTAAATAAATACTAAATATAAATACAATTTACTGGATTTAATTAATAGCTCGAATACATTAAAACTCATTTAATATGTTTTAGTTGTCTAAAATTAAACAATATATATATATATATATATATATATATATATATATATATATATATGAGCTGTCAAAACGGTCATCCGACTCGATCTGGTCCGGCTCACCACAGATTGATCACTCAGTGAACTAACTCAACTCAGTTCATTTATTAGCAATTCGAACCTGACTGAACCCACCACGGGTTGGTGGATAAACTGGTTGGCTCACTGACTCAATTAATTACAATTTTTTTTAAATAAAACAATTTACAAACTTTTTATAATTCAAATCTAAATAAATTCCACTCTCAACATGGATGTTTAATTAATTTTGAAAATAGGGAACTTAAATAATTTTTTCAAGGAAAAAAAATATAATAAATATTTTTTTTATAAAATTAAAATTAAATTTTAATAAAATAAAATTAGGTAGGTGGGTCGGTGGGCCAACCCAGCCCTCCACGGGTTCAATCCGCATGAGCCACGTTGAAATCTGACCCGCATAAAAAAAATACAATTTTTTCAAACTCAATCCGATCTGAACCCGTGATGGGCTAGATTGGCCTGCAGGTTGTGACCCATTTTGACAACTTTAATATATATATATATCATCAAAGTCGAAATTGTGACAATAAAATTTAGTGTTCAATTTGAAATATAAAAAATATAAGAACTTCGATTTGAGTCATTCTCAAGCTTAACTCGGATAATTTTAACCAATTCATTAACACAAAAATAACTTTTAATGTATATTATTTTGTGTTTTTGACGTTTGTTAAATATCCGACATCATAGCAGGAGACATTAAATTGACGTCTGTTGTCTTTGAACAGACGTCAATTAACCTCTATTGCATTTGTAATAGGCGTTAATTGACGTCTAACAAACGTCAATTCATGGACCTTTAAAAAAAAATTGTCAACATTTTCTTCCACTGAAACCATGAAAAATCAATACACAACACAAGGATACATCACAAGAATTTCCAGAATTTTAGAAGTAGTAACAACCAATGAAAATGCAACAACTAATATACATAAAAACCCAAAAATGAAACTAACCATGAAGGTGAGGAAGTAGACAGGTGCCGCTATGAGGGTAAGGAGAAAAACGCGCATAATAACCGTTCGAAAATGGATGCCATAATTGTCCTAGAGCGTGCCAATAACTGCACCAAAAGCCAATGAAAATGAATTTTAATCGATGCAAATGAAAGATAATGGTGCTCGCGTTCGGGAGTGCTTCCCTTCCCAACCGACGTCTAAGTGCTCTAAGACTTCGACCCCCCCTTCCAACCGACGTCTAAGTGGTAAAAAATATTAATATTGACGCCCAAAATGAGGTCCCTGGAGTAACCGATATCTATACCTTATTTGACGTTGGAAACCCATTTAACCGACTTATATAATGACGTTTTATTTACAAAATTGCTACCAATCATTTTTTACGGTGAATTTTTTTCATTAGACGTTAAACGCGTGACGTTAAATGTTATTTCTATACTATTGTGAAGCTAGAAGAAAAAATAACAATGCTTTCAATAATTTGTAATCACCCAAAAAAAACTGTTTTAATTAAATTTTTAATTTGATTTAAATTAGCTCTAAAGTAAAATAAGTTGAAAAACCAACTTCAATT
Organism: Vigna reflexopilosa; assembly: GCA_027742785.1. Classification (NCBI taxonomy): domain Eukaryota; kingdom Viridiplantae; phylum Streptophyta; class Magnoliopsida; order Fabales; family Fabaceae; genus Vigna; species Vigna reflexopilosa. Next base: position 7,825,309 of record CM050911.1, read on the forward strand.
ACTGTTAAACAATGCAGAGGCACGTACGAGCATATGAAATGTAAAATCAAATAAAATATTCGAACTAAACATGATGCTCATTAAAATAACACATTCACGTCAAAAGATAGATTGAGACTCTAATATCTACCCATTACAAAACATATTTTTATACTTTTTACACACAAACTCAAACTGTTAAAAGGATTCAAACATGATAAAATATTTAAAGAAAAACAAAATATAACCAACTACGGAAAAAAAATATTAATAATATTTAAAAAGAGCATTCTAAAAGTATTTATAGAATATTTTAAATTGTTTATCTAAAGGAAATATTAGTTGTAAAAGTTTGTAGCATAATGTTACTAGTGGAAAAACGTTGTTTAACGTCGATTATTTTGGGCTTTTAACGTCTACTAAACAACCGACGTTATAGCCGGTGACGTCAATGAGACGTTGGACATGAATATAACCGACGTCTATAATGACGTCGGTCAGTACCATGTCCGACGTCACTAAACGTTGGTACTGGACGTCTAAAGACATTATATAGACGTCGATCTATGACACTGACAGACGTCTAAAAGGTACTATAGACATCGGTGTATACATTAACCGACGTCTAATACAGTGATTGTGTTTTAGTGTAGTTTTGTTCCTGTCTTTGGATAGCTTAGTAGCGCAATCTCCTTTTGCTAGTTTCCCCCGAAAAAAAGCTTGCATTTTTTGAATTTCTTATGGCATTTCAACCCAAAACCGAACCTGGGTTGTTGCTTAGTTCCATTTTCATTCGCAAAAGGGAAAAATCACAGTGAAACGATAACTAGGCAACGACCCAGGGTCGGTTTTGGGTTGAAACGACCAAAATAAATTCACAAGACGCCGTTTTTTCTGGGAGGCAACTAGGAAATGGAGAATGTGTTACTACGTTACCCCAAGAAATGAACAAAACTGCACTAAAACACAACACAAAGAAAGCAAATTTTAATCAGTTAAACCAGAAGATAATCGATGAAAGACTAAACAAAATTTAAACGGTAAACATAAAAAAAACCACCTGGGATGCAATGCCGGAAGAGAGAAAAAGAAGAGGAGGAAGACGATAAAGATATCAGAAACAATAATGCAATGCCGCAAGAGAGAAACAAGAGAAAAAAGAGAAGAGAGAAAGACGATATCAGAAATTGAATGTCGTGAATAGTCTGCGGTTTATTTAAAATGAAATTGAGCGTCGGTTGCTTGCGAAACCGACGTCTATAGTAATCTAAACGTCGGTTGTCTAACTAATTCGATGACCAAGTTAACATTTAAACCGACTTTTGAATGCCCATTAGACGTCGGTTGTGAAGGGGCACCGACGTCTAGGGCGCTGAACCGATTGACGTTTCACTTCCTGTCAGGGACGTAGACGACAGTTGTGAAGGGGCGTCGACGTCTATAATAATATAGACGTCGGTTTTCTGTTGTCGGACGTGGAAGTGCCTCGGAGTTTGATGCACATAATTAATTACAGGCACATAGACGTCATGCACCCAGAAATGGGACATCTATTTTGCAGAAAATTTTTGTCTTCCCGCCTTCCGGACAGGCCATAGACGTCGGTTTGACAACCTGACATCTAATAGCCTGGGAATCAGGTGACCAGCATTAACTGCACCCAAGTAGACGTCGGCCCCCCATCACAACCGACGTCAAATGCGCAGGAGAAGTCTGTCTTCTCGCCTATCTCATTACATTGGATGTCGGCTTACGGCAGAACTGACGTGTATTGCTTAATAGACGTCGTATTACCTTGAAACCGACGTCTAGGTTACCATCTTATTTACGGTAATGTCACGGTCATCGTATGACGTCGGTGGAACTCTAACAGATGTTTATGAGCTAACGTTAAACAGCGTTTTTCCACTAGTGCGTGTAACAAATTATTAAGTATTATTAATTAACTTTTATTAATTTGGAAGTTAAAGTAAGTTAATGTTATTGTTTTGATGACAAAAGTTATAACCTCTTGTCTCATCGTCATCAACATTTTTTTTTCTTTTTCATTTTCATGTTTCCTGAATTTTGCAACACAAATTTATGATTCTATAGTGACATTTGATATATATGAAATTAGACTATATGTTTTGATGAGATTGTCTTTTAAAATTTTATTCTCCTAGATGGTGAATCTACAAGTTAGTGAGATGATTTAGTTCTTTATTTATTTATTTTTGTTTATGGTTTTCTTTCTTTTCTTCGTGGTGGAAACATTAATTACTTGTATTTATAATTTTTCTTTAAATTGTTTTGGATAAAAAAATTTAAAGAGTCTATAAAGTCGAAATCTAAATGGTATAACAGCAGATATTCATCAATAGTTTTAGAAAAATTAAAATAATATATACAAACTTCATATGTTTATATATATATATATATATATATATATATATATATATAAAAGTCTAAAAAAAATATGTTTAAAATGAATATAGCTATACTTCTCGATAGTTGAATCAACATTAAACGGTTGATATAATTATCAAAGGAGAATTTTATAATAAGTCAAAAGTTGATTATAAAAATGCACATAACATATAATATTTTATTTTATGTTCTTAAAAAGATTTTTCATATAAAAATATTTTGAAGAAATAAAAACATTTGAATTAGTTAGAGTGTAAGATCTTGAAAATAAGACAAGCTATAATTATTCAAATTTTAATATTCTAAGCATTTTTTGAATATACAAATAATCTTTTTGTATAAGAAACAACAAAAAGTTATTTTCTTTTTCTTCTTCAAAAATTAAACATGATAGGTGGGAAATGAGTAAAAACACGAGTTTGCATTTTACTTTTTTTCTCTCTATATAAATGAAACATAATACATGAAAATTGAGAACAGATAATGAGTTTATGTTTTACTATTAAAAGATAATGAATTGAAATAGTGAGTAAAGAAAATATAAAAGTTGTCTTGTTTTTCTTTTTTATATTTATTTAATCAATTGTTTATTTATTTATTATACTTAATTTTATATTTATTAAACTCATGGCGTGTGTTATAAAATAATTTCGAAATCTTTCTAACTTGATTTTCATTATTATATGCATGACGTCGTTACCCACTCTCACAATATTTTTACTTTCGTTTTGTTTGAAAGTGGTTACTCAACAAACTTTCTAGACATTCAACATATATTATATTTATTTATTTATTCATATTTTATCTAGTTTATTTATTTATATTTATTTTTAATTGTGCATTTTTCATATTTATCTTTAGTCACCAATTCTATTTATTTAATTATATTTATCTCTAATCCTGTTATTTATTTAATTACTTATATTATTTGGTTTCAAATATTTATAGTTTTAATTATCATGTATTGATTCTATTTATTTAATTATATATACTTCTAATTTATTTAATTAGTCATATTGTTCGGTTTTGAATATTTGTTGTTTTAATTGTTTATGATAATGATAAAATTTATGATAAATATAAATTTGATTATTATAGTTGAATGTATAACTTTAAGGATTTAAATAAACAAGTTTACTTAAGATAAGATGTTCTTAGGTTATTTTATTAGTCATAATATGAAAATTATGACGATGAAAATTAATATTAAAAAACATTTCACTAAATCAAATTGTTTCACTTAGTTAAATAATAATAATAATATTTTCCATAATTTAACTCCAATCAACAAAATCAATACTCATAATGAAATTCATATCTTTAAATTTTAATGACCAACAGTGCAAAACTTCAATTTGTAACGAAATTCTAATAAGTTTAGCTTATGAAATAACAAAAGCTCAAATTTATGTTATAATGATACATGTTTTCGCTTATGCTCTCCTTGATACAATATGACTACAAATTTTGGATTTTTTTAGCATAAATTATATTTTAACAAGGAATAAAAAAAAGGAAATTGATAAAAATAAGTGGAAAACTATACGGTTTGATAAGTGGAGAGAATTTTTACCACTTTGAATTAGGAAATTCAAAATAAGAAGTAAGAGCAATTAATTGCAATCAGAAGGACTTTATCCCAAACATATCACTTCGTTCATATAAGTCAAAATCTTATTATACAAGTTGACATATAACTATTTATACTATGAATTTATGACTTTGAAGTTCATTTAACTATGACAAAGTGATTTAATGGGCTCTCCAGTAACACTACTAACAAATAATATCTAACTACAAATTTAATTATAATTTAAATATAAAAACAAAGTATCAAAAATTCTTCACAAAAGATAATACAAATTGTTTCGGGTAAGGCTCCTTTACTTAAAGCATTTCAAACTGTCCTAAAGACTAGATAAACTTCCTAATGATCATTCATCATTCGAGTTATATTGTTTGCTCTTTCTCCTTCTTGTCCTAACTGTATTGGTGGGTATCAGTCAAAGACACTTTGACATTCAAGTTAGTCATTTTATTTAGAGCTGTCAAAACGGGTAACTCGACTCCAACCGGTCCAGTCCACAATGGGTTGGTCATTTAGTGAGCCAACCCAACTCGGCCCACTTATTAGAGAACTGAAAAAATTCGAACCCGGCCCGACCCACCACAGGTTGGTGGATTAAATGGGTTGGCTCATCAGCTCACTTAATTATAAGTTTTTTTTAAAAGAAAAAAAATTGTAATTTTTTTAATTCAAATATAAATAAATTTCACTCTAAAATGATGTTAAACACCAAAGACAATTCAAAATAAAAAAAAATATCATATAATCCAAGCGTAATCCGAAAACAAACACAAAAGGTGACAAATAAGTTTTTAATATTGATAATTTTTGTATCACTTGTCCATTTATAATATTAGAGTCTTGAATAGATAAATCTATAATATTTTTCTCTCTTGAAACACTTTTTTTATCCCCATCTAGAATATAATAAAAAAATGCTGACTAATAATATTGAAACACAAAATAATAAATAATTAAATTAAATTAGGTGGGTCGGTGAGTCAACCCGGCTCACCATAGGTTCAACCAGGATGAGCCGGGTTGTAAGTGAGTCGGGTTGAAAACTAACCTGCATAAAAAAATTACATTTTTTTCGAACCCAACCCGACTCAAACTCGTGGTGAGCCGGGTTGGCTCGCGGGTTACAACCCACTTTGTCAGCACTGATTTTACTCAATTATTTTGTGATAAAGATGAGTAATGAGAATTAATTATTTGACCTCCCCAATCAAACTTGTAAATCTTATAATGGACTTCAATTAGGTCTGACCTATTAATTACCAATAAATGACTTTCATTATTCCTATTAATTTTTAATTAATGATTATTATTCTCATTAACTACCCATTAATAACTATCATTGCTCATATTAATTATCAATTAATGACTGTTTCAGACCAGTCGGTTATTCCTCGTTGGGTGGTCAATTGTCCGGTTCTTGCTTGATCGGGTGGTCATACAGTACACAGGCCCCCTAAGCCCAAACATGATATAATGTGCGAAAGATTTTTAGGTAGTCTGCTTCTGATTCGGATTAGTTTTACCTTCGACACTTGTCTTTGTGTGTTGTTGTACGTTGACCAAGATCCTAAGCTTCATCGACCACTCATTGTAAGTAAGGTCAAAGTTAAAAAGTGTTCCCTATAGGTCGGTTGAAGGTAAGTCGTGGGTTTGAAAAACGTTTCTTTGAAGAGGGCTTGACAGGAGATGAAAAACATTATCTGTCGGCTGATTGAAGGTAAGTCAGGAGTTGAAAATCATTCCCTGACCACTTGTGAATGGCTCGATAGGAGTTGAAAAACATTCTTTGTCGGCTAGTTGAAGGTGAGTAAGGAGTTGAAAAACATTCCCTGACCACCCGTGAAGGACTCGACAGGAGTTGAAAAACATTCCCTGCCAACTGGTTGAAGGTATTCAGGAGTTGAAAAACGTTCCCTGACCACCTATGAAGGTCTCGGCAGGAGTTTGAAAAACATTCCATGTCAGCTGGTCGAAGGTAAGTCAGGAGTTGAAAATTTTCCCCTAACCACCTGTGAAGGGTTCGACAAGAGTTGAAAAACATTCTTTGTCGGCTGGTTGGTCAAAGTTGGTCAAGTGGTTTATATGCAGGGTCCTATCATCTGCATAAAAGAAAATGAGCAATTCAAATTCGAACGGTAAGAAAAAATCTAATCAATTAGGACAACACATTTAGGAGGTCAGACAGTGAATATCAAGCTAGCTTAGGTTATAAGGCCGAGTGGCCAAGCAAGCGAGACCATTTGGTATTCGATTGAACGTTTGAAAAGCATAATAAGGAATCTATATTAGGATGTACCACGACCAAGATGTTAATGCTTAATGCCTTGTGACCTGCAGGAGAGCTAAGGACGATGACCGTGACTGTATGGATAAGCATCGCTCGGGATATGTTAAATAAGGGTCGAGGTGCCCAGTTGAGGCTCGAACGAGAGCAAGGCCATTAGAGCTTGACAAGGCTAAACATACAAGGTCCAACTGACCGAGCGGGAGAGAGATCAAGGTCTTCTTGGGTTATATCCTCAAACCTATCAGGTTCATTGCAGAAACCAACCTAGAATGACCATGTCCTCTAATCTACGAACGTTCTATCTTCAAGTTTGTTATACCACAAGCAAATGAGTAAGTCTTGTTAAACTTAAGCTTTATCACTCTCCTCTTTCTCTCACCTCTCAGCTTCTTATATCTAGTCTTAAAGAGCAATTTCCCTAACCACTAAGCTTGAAAAGGAACGAAGTGTCACTAGTTAACAAACAAAAAAAATCACAACCACATAAAAACTCGGAACCCCTTTTGGCCTTTTGCCACTAAATTACACAATCTTGGTCGGGTCTACGGTTTTAATGCGCTTAAAAATCCCGATGGGGATAGTAAAATATGTTGCACAACACAATGCCTAACACTTGAAAATCACCACACAATATAATTTTAGAGGCATACCCAATTATATTCTTCCTTTGTTTTTTTCCAGTCACTCTTTGACATCTCTTGTGTTTGGCACCCGTGTCAATGATCCTCCCTTGGAACTTCCAAAATCCCTCCTTTTACCAACCCTAAAAACCTTCCATCTCTCTAATGTTAGATTTGTCGCCATTGATGGTCAATGCGTTGAATCCTTTTCAACCTGTAGCATGTTGAATACTTTGAGCATCCACGATTACTCCTTTGCAATAATGCAGACACTCTCTGCATAACTAATTCTATCATTTCCATTTTTAAGATTAGTAATTTGTTTGTCTACAACATCTATCCTTGCAACAGTGTAGTGCCATGAACAAAACTAAACCAGTGCGGTGGTGATCAAAATATAACGTGATGGATGAACAATGCACTGCAACCAATGATCTTCGATAATGATAAGTTGCAACATTGGTGAATGGTTGTTGGTGAGAATAGAAACGACGATATGGCAGCAAACTGAAGTGGTGGCATAGACAGTGTCGTGTGGAGTGTTAGGGTTTGTGAGAGGAATTTTAATGGTGAAAAGGGCGTCCCACTGGCAACAGTCATTGGTGACAACGTGTCTAGCGGTGCAGGCAATGTTAGGGGGATGCAAGGTTTTGGAAACTGGTGGTGGAAGGTGGTGTGGCGCTGACATAATGACAAGGTGTTTGAGGGGGCGAAGATGAAGGTTTCCGGGGAGAGGTTGTTGTATAAGGCAAGGAAGGGGAGTGATTGAGTTTATTGCTTCACTTTTAGAAACTTTGATTTGTTGGGAACCAAAACATACATGATTGGGAATCATCATCAACAAAACGTGTAGACGGAATTTGATTTGGTCAACTCTAGAGTGGGGTTCGTCGAGACAACGTGTGACCTCACCAGTAAGCGGTTGGGCATGAGATCGTTCGGTAGATCCCGAACAAAAGAAGAGTTCAAATCCTGAGATAACCTTGCTGTGAAAAAAAACACCAAGCCAAAATATCATCCTTGATGAAGAGGCACTAGTTTGAGGCCAAAGATGGCCAATTACAATGCTTTAAAAATGCCACGAACCTGAAGCCAAATATGTCCACTTAGTTTAGACTACGAATAATGCCAAGATGATCGACCTTGAAGTAGGTTGTTCTGTTAAAGGCGAGATCGTTCAATCTCGTCGTTGATACTTGACCGGACAGAGACAGTGAAATGTCATATCAAGTTGAGCAATTAAAATTATAGCCATATTAGGTTGTGATCAGGCTGAACATCCAAGATAATTGGCAACACTTTCAAGGCTTGAACAAAGATACAACGCTTGGTCATGCCACAAGTTGTTAGGTACGAAGTTGTGCAAGACCATCAAGCTAAGATTGGACATGTTACACAACAACAACGATGGGGCCAGTCGACTAGGTGATTGTTTTCCTTTGTATCGCTTGTCTAGTTCCTTTAGGTTACAGGGGATGCCACTCAGCCCCATAGTAGCGCCAAAATGTTTCGGATAAGGCGTTGAGGTCCCTTACTCAAGGCACTCTAAGTTGTCCTGAAGACCGGATAAACTCCCTAATGATCCTCCATCATTCGAGTTATGTTGTTCGCTCTCTCCCCTCCTTGTCATAGCTGTGTGGGTGGGGTACTTGTCAAAGGCAATCTGACACTCAAGTCAATAACTTTACTTAATAATTATGTGATAAACATTAGTAATCAGAATTAATTAGCTGACCTTCGTTGTCAAACATATATTTATAAATCTTATAATGAGGTTACAATTAGGTTTGACTCATTAATTACTAATAAATGACTTTTATTATTTTTATTAATTTTTAATTAATGACTATTATTCTTATTAACTGTCCATTAATAACAATTATTACTCAAATTAATTATCAATTAATGATGGTTGGAGACGGTCGATCATTTCCTCATTGGATGGTCGACTCTCCGAATGGTCATATAGTACACAAATAATATACAAAGTACTACTATACTATTTAAGTTCAATACATGTCCAACTTTTCTTCTTAATGTTATATCACATTTTAAGTCTATTTAGTGGGTTGAGATATAATAAAATGAATGTAAGAAATAATACAAAATACGATAACTATTAAATATAATTAATGTTTAATATAGGATAACTATTAATTATAATTAATGTTTAATATAGGATAATTATTAACACTAGTTGAAAAACGCTGTTTAACGTCGATTATTTTGGGCTTTTAACTCACATATGAAACCGACGTCTATTCGGGTGACGTTAATTACACATCGGTCAGGATATGACCGACGTCTATGTAGACGTCAGACTATATAGGTCAGACGTCTATATAGACGTCGGACTTTATAGGTCAGACGTCTAAAATGTCGCCGTATTTGATAGGATCTTTCTCCGCTTGAGGCCTATCGAGTTGCCCCTGGCTTATGGTGATTCCAGTTTACAACTTTATATTTTAGTTGAAGAGAATGGATTGTACGTTTTTTTTTTGTATTGGATGGTTTTAATAATGTAGTGGAGAGAATTAGAGGAGTGCAAAACGCAAGAAATCGCCGTCCAAGAACGCTGCCAAAGGACACGAGCAAAACTGGACAAAACTCAACGAAAATGCATTTTAATCGGTTGAAATGAAAGATAATTCATCAAAGAGTAATGTAATCGGAGTAAAATTAATTTTAAACAGTGCAAAAGTGAGAAAACGAACCTGAAAAACGTAGCCCGTAGAGATAAAATGTGAGGACGATGATGAACAATGAGTGCGCGTAACTGCTGCCTCGCGTTCGCAGTGCTTTAATGCAGACATTTAGAAGTCGGTTCCCCCCATAATAGACGTCTATAGACGTCGATTCCCCCTACAACAAACGTCTAAAAGGCTTTAGAAGTCAGAGTGGCGGGATCAGATGTCTATATGGAGTCAAAAAGTGACTTTTTAAATTTATGGATTTAGGGTTTAGACATTGGTTCCTCCAATAACTGATGTCTAAAGTGCTTTAGAAGTCGGAGTGGCGGGATCAGACGTCTATATGGAGTCAAAAAATGACTTTTTAAATTTTTGGATTTAGGATTTAGACGTCGGTTCCCCATAACAGACGTCTATAATATTTTAGACGTCGGGGCTCTCCCAACTGACGTCTATATGTCTGATAGGTAGGTGAATAGCCATTAATTTTCGCCATATAGACGTCGGGGCCCCTCCTAAACCCTAAACCCTAAATCCTAAACTCTAAAATATTATAGACGTTGGGGCACCTTCTAAATGACGTCTATATGACCAACTTATTTACGAAAATACCACCGGTGATCAATATACGTCGTGCTTACCCTTAACCGATGTCTAAGGGATGACGTTAAATAGTGTTTTTGCACTAGTGTAATTATAATTAATGATTAATATATGATAATTATTAATTATAATTAATGTTTAATTTTAAATAGATTAACGCTTAATATAAGATAACTATTAATATAAGTAATAATAAGTTGAATTATAGGTTAACTTTCTTTTACTTATTTCATTAACAATTAAAAAAAGAAAAACAATTTTAGCAAGGTGGACCACATTTTTGCACTTGTTTTTTCAACCGAGTTATTTTACTTTTTTTTTTCTGAGGTTGAGTGGAGTCGAACTCACTCATTTTATCATTCTTAGTTTAATATACAACATGATATTGATAAGAAAATATTCGGTAGTAAAAGAATATCACCAATAATAATAACACTGGTATTGACAATATTATAATTATGATTATAAATTAATCAATCTGTTATGAATTATTTGTATTCAATTTATTAATTACTTGTTCAATCTATTTAGTTAAGTTAGATAAATAAACTTAAACCTCAAATAACTTCAATTATTTAAATGAGTTGAAATTAACGTTAAAAAAAATACAACTTTAAATATTGATAATATGTGTTTCCAATATAAGGTGTAAGAGGTTATAGGTTATGTTTTACTAAAAGATTAATACAATTGTTTTAAAGTTAAAATTTCAATTAACTGGGATTGAGTTTCATTTGTGCATTAACACTAGTTTTTTTCTTTCTTTTTTTTATATACATGAATGGATTTTTTTTAGAAAATATATTATATCAATGCACGTTTTTATTAGTATTTTGATACTGAAATATGTTTTAGAGGTTAATTGATAAAATTAAAAAAAAACATGAGAAATTTTTCATAAATTCCATTTAAATTATAAACGAGTTAAACAAATAATGCTAAAGCTTAATATTTAAAATCAAAACAAGTTTAACATTTCAGAACTTGATCTAACCTTACTTGTTTACACCCAATTTAAAAGTGATTATGTGTTATTGGTGATAATGATAATAATGATTAATATGAAAAATGACAACCATAATACTAAAACTAACAATTGAAAAATTGATGGTGATAAGGAGAGAAAAATAATAGAGTGATTATCAACTTCTAATGTAGTTTTTCTTTTTAAAAGTGTACATTAAATTATTAAAATATAAGAATAAATAAAATAAATAACACATAACTTATTAGAATATCAAATAATTTGTTAAAATATATTTGAGTAGTTGTATTATACTTATCACCTATTAGTTGGTTTTGCACTAATTGATGTAGAATGTATCATAAGTGGTATTGCACCCAATTTTTGGTGGAAAATTATAATAATATTTTGTAATTATTAAAAGTATTTATTAGAAACAACTATAGAATATTATAAGTAATAAAATTATGATCAGTTTTATCTATATCCAAAACAATATATGTTATTCTTAATTTTCTTAAATAAAAAAAAGTAGTAAATACATAAAATTAACACCACGATCGCATATCATTATCTCTCTAACTTTTTTTTATGTACTTTTTTTTCTATCTTTTTATATAAAATCTTTTTGTACACAAATTAATATTCTTTGTTTTTTTCTTATTCTTGTTTTGTATTTTTGTCTCTCATGTTGGACGGTTACAGTGCATATCAATACGTGCATACGTGACTCATTGCATAACCATATCACATAAACAACTTTCATCATAACTCTTTTATGGTGGTATTAGAGCTCTTCAATTGAAATATTACATAAACAACTTTCATTGTAACTCTTTCATGGTGGTATTAGAGCTCTTCAATTGAAGAGCTCTCTTGCACCACTCTTATTCTCGTTTCTTTTCCTTCTTTTCTTTTATTGATTTTCTTTTTGCTTTCTTTATTCATTCTTTCATTGGTTTCTTGCACAATGACGGGGAACATAATCAATCCTCTATTTTCTTGTACCTTCATCCTAACGAAAGCATTATTATCCCCCTTGTTTCCCCTCTTATTGAATCCAACAACTACCACGTTTAGAGCAAGTCCATGTCCATTGCCCTGAGTGCCAAGAACAAGGTTTTGTTTGTTGATGAGACTGTTGTGCAACTGCAAAAGGAATATGATATTTAAAGTGCTTGAAAAAGATGCAATAATATGGTGGTCTTTTGGTTAGTAAATTCTATTTCCCAAAACATTCACCATAGCATTCTTTGGATGGACAGTGCCCAGGCCATTTGGGATGATATATTTGAAATCAAGGTTCTTTCAAGGTGATCTCCCATGCATATCTGAATCAAACAAAATCTTCAAAACAAAGAGACAACATCGTGTCTGAGTTCTTCACTAAGCTTCGCATAATATGGGATGAGCTTGAAAGCTTTCGCCCTGAACCAGCCTACTCGTGTGAGGTTAGATGCTCTTGCAAATTGGTTTCCACCATTGCTCAAAGAAAGCATGAGGATCGAGTTTTACCGTTTCTCCACGATTTAAATTAACAATATGGTAATATCCAGTCCCATGTTCTGTTAATAGATCATATGCCATATTTTGAAATTTTTTTCCTATGTAGTGCATCAGGAAAGATAGGTTATGAATAATAATTTTCTCAATGGATTAGAAATAAAAAAATGTTGTTGTTACTATTACTACTTGTTCCTATTGTGGCAAGAATGACCATACATATTATGTTTGCTTCAATAAACATGGTTTTCCCAGTAACAAAAATTCCACTGGTAGAAAGACTTGCCCCCGCAAATCAACCACTAACTACATTGTCTATTTAGGTAACTCACAAATATCTAGGAAATCCAAAAAGCAATCAACAACCTTACGCCTCCCCCTCTCCCAACCTACCACCATTTATTTTTATAACATGTTTGCCATTAAAATTGCAACAACCAAGTTTTCCACAAACGAACGAAGCATATAGAATTATATTGCCATCTCATCCGTGAAAAGGTCAAACAAGCCATTATCAAGATCCCTTTCATACACACTACTTTACAACTTGTTGATATATTAACTAAGTCTCTTTCTCCTTCCACCTTTCACGACATCAATTCCAAGTTTGGCACCACCAACATCTATGCCAAGCTTGAGAGAGGTTGTTAAAATACAATAAATTCTCAAAATACAACAAACTCTCCCTAACTGTTTTCTGTTTATGTACTTTTTGTTTTCCCTCTTTTATATAAACTCTCTTTTCCTATTTGTACATAGAACAATGTATACATGAAATATTATTCCTTTTCTCCCAAGCTTCTTTCTCTGTTCTTTTTCTATTCTTGCTCTATAAGCCTGCTTCCCATGTGTTGGACTGTCACAATGCATATGAACACACACATACATGACTCCTTGCATAACCACATTGCATAGACAACTTCCACCACAACTCTTTCATGAAAAGTTCTACCTTATTATTTGAGTTTTATAAACCCACATAAATTTGTACGATGTGATCAAACACATAAAACCATAACAACCTTTCACCTTTTTTTACTTGCCACCATTGTTATACTGTATTAGTGGGCTTATAGATTTTTAGGAAGACACAATTTGTCCAAAATTTAGATATGAGATTGAAAATTTTAACAATAAAACAAGAAAGATGCAAAAAAAATCTAGATCTTCTATGATAAGACCTAATAATGTTGTTAAGAATACAAGTTAAATTTGAGTCCTACATAGAATAAATATAAGAATGTTGAACAACATGCAAGGGGAAAAAAATTAAAAAATTCATTACTGTAAGGTTTTGGAATGAAGATGTTGTCAATCCCTTATACGAGTTTGACTCATATGTTATTGTTGTTGAATTTTTTAAAAAATTATCCCTTAAAAGATCCAATAATGATATTAGAATTGATGATGATCCATTTTAATAATTGACTTGGACGAGTATAATACAATTGGTCTTTTATATCAAAATTCTTTTTTACAAATATTTTAAGTGTATCATTGTTACCAGGAATTATAATACAACCAAGGGTCATTAACCAAGAGATACTCATGATTAAAAATGTTTTCACTTAATAATAAATGTATTAATATGGAAGAAATTCACACTTAAAAGACTATTGTTATAAAAACATGCATGTGATGCATTATTATTTAAAAGATACTCATACTTAAGAATGAAGTATAAGAATGAAGTATGAGTGTCAATATGAAAGAAACTAATCCTTGATATTAGATTGTTATGAAAAAAAATACCAGTAAATTATTTGTGTGAAAACCATCACTTTATTACCATGTGATTTAATAAAAGTAATATAGTATTTTTATTATTATTTTTGTTTTATCCCAAGGAAATTAAATACACATAATTTTTTTAGTGAAAAAAATGACCAAAATCATGCTAACAAAACATGTTTTTTTTTTTAAAAAGTAAGTTATACATAAAAAATGTATTTTCGTGGTTATATTAATTAATTAATTTATAGAGAATAATTTAAATAATTTAATATTTTATTTTTATGTATTTATTTAAATTTTTTCATAACAGATATAATTTGTCCTTGTTTCATAAAATGAAATTTTTATCATGAATTTGATATGATATTCATACCTTTTATTATTTTATTTTATTTTTTATTTTTAATAACTTTCATATGATGATAAATTATTGAAGATCTTTTAAGTGTTATCATAATTAAAATGTTAAATCTTATAATAATGTTTAACATAATCTTATTTATTTAGAAGGTTTATCTCAAATTAATGATGTGAAAGATGTTATTAAACCAAGGATGACTAATTTGTTTTTATTAATCATTTTTTAAACTTAACTACTATCTTAAACTAAAATAACTTTATATAATAAAAAAATACTGATAACATAAATAAAAATTATATACAATAATTATATAAAAATATTGATATTTATTTTTGTAATTTTAATTTAATTATTTTTAATATCACAAAAGAAATAACACAATTACATGATACATTATTTTTACTAATATTTATAATTTCCATAACCATTGTAATGGATAGGTATAATTTTCGAATCAGCATTAAATATAACCAGGTCAACAATGTAAGTTTCCTATCTTGATTTTTTGTATAAATAAAATAGCATTAGAACGACTAAATAAAAGAAGATAAATTTATACTATCTTATTATCTTACCAAATGATATTAAATTAAACGATAATCCTATATCTTTTTTATCTTCTTCATTTTGACCAGTAACTAGTCTTGAAAACATAGTATCTTAATATCGAAGCTACCTATAATGTAAATTCTTAATAATTTAATAGTAATAATAGTTTTATTTTATATATTGTTAAAATTTAAATCCATTAATCTAATAAAGGGAAAATTTTGGCAGCATTCCTAAAACTGAAAAAAAAAAGGAAGAGTATTGTATTAATTGAAACGCAGGATATGGTTATTTAAGAATTATTAATTATAATTTGTTTTTATTTATTTATTTTTGATAAACTCGAAATGAATTTGAACACGATATGTGGTGGAGCACATGACAGAAGGAGGCAAAGAAAAAACCGAAGGGTTACCACAAGTCCAGCTGGACGAGGACATTTCTGTCATTTTCTAATTAGGGTTTCCATCTTTTGCCCAAACCCCGCATCTACAAGATTCAAAAGGGGAATTTCTAAATTCACACGTGGCCAATACCTAGCGAGCGTGACGGACCAATGATAACGCGAGAGTGAAAATAATTTAGAAAAGGAAAATCGAATGGGGGAGTGCCACGTGTGGAGAGTGGCCAATGATAGAGAGTGAATGAGATCACGGTGTGACCCGCGGGTGAGTGTGGAGAGTGCGAAAAGAGAGCGTGGTGGTGCTATTTGAATCACTGCTTTTGGAGGACCAAAACCCTCTCTCCCCAAAAACCCAAACCCTTGGCGGCTGCGAGACCCGTTGTGTGTTGTGTTGTGTTTAGTTCTCTCTATTTTCTTCTCTTTCCTTCTCTTCTCTCTCTCTTTCTCTATCCTTTTCTCTCTCTGTTTCGCTCTCTTTAGGGTTTTCTCGACTCTTCGATTTTGGGGCTTAAACCCTCGATTTCGATTTCGATTTAGGGCTTCCGATTCGCGCTTCTGTGTCCCAAGGAGCACCAGATCTCGTGCTTGATTTGACATGGCTACCGTTGCTAATCCCGCGGATCGTATCCTTTTATTTTTTGTGTAATTTACCTTTCGTGTTTGCTTTTTTGATCTGTTCTGTTGAATCGCTTATTGGATCTGTTACGTTTTCGTTCGTAAACCTAATTTTTGGTCTCTACTAAGGGTGATCTTTTAGGGTTTGGTGTTCTGCTTGCTGATTTGTGATTGTTGCGTTTTGGGGTTTTTGTGCGGTTGAGTGTTTTATGTAAAATCCGCTTGAATTTTTTTCGTTGTTGACTTTGTGGTTTAAATTGACTCGTCTGAGTGATTGGGTATCGGGGGTTTGAGGTCTTTTGAAATTTTTTTGTTTGGGTGATGGGTTTTTAGGTTTTATCAATGTTGAAAACTTTTATTTCTCGAGAGGTTTTTGGTATTCCTTCACTGATTTGCTACAGAAGCAACTGATTTGCTCCAGAAGCTATCGCTAGAAACTCAGCCTAAGCCCTTGGAAATGCCTGAACCTACCAAGAAGGTAAAAGCATGTGTTTTTTTAAGTTTGCTATCTAAAATTCACGATTTGACTCACTTGTATCAATCTTGTAACTTTTGACGTGTTAAATGAGATGTTTGTTACTGTTTTATGTGTTTTTCTTGTGAGTTGTGTGTTATTGAGCTGATTTGTACAATTCTGTAGGCCACTGGGAATCAGTATGGATCAGTTGATTCAGGAAATGCTGCAAATGGCCAGATCCCGTCGTACGATCGGTCTGTGACCCCAGTGTTACAAGATTTTATTGATCCTACTGTGTGTTACCTCCCAAATGGTTATCCGTCTACGGCATATTATTATGGTGGTAAGTTTATGGGTAAATACCACAAATGAAGATGGATTCCTTGTAACTGAGTTCTGTTAATGCACTGCATAAATCTCGTGCAAGCTAAATTATTTTGTTCATCGCAGGTTATGATGGAACTGGTAACGAGTGGGATGATTATTCTAGATATGTGAATTCGGAAGGAGTTGAGATGACTTCGGTGAGAAATTTTACTTTACCGTTTTCGACATTCTGCAGCCCCTTTGATCCAATTGCTAATGCTATTATCTGCACTACTTTGTGATTTGTTGACAGGGAGTTTATGGGGATAACGGGTCTCTAGTTTATCACCATGGGTATGGATATGCTCCCTATGGCCCCTATTCGCCAGCAGGGTCTCCAGTTCCAACCATGGGTAATGATGGTCAGTTGTACGGGCCTCAACATTATCAGTATCCTCCCTATTTTCAACCGTTAACACCAACAAGTGCGCCATTCACACCTACTCCTGCTGTCCTTCCTCAGGGTGAGGTTTCGACCTCAGTTGCTGCTGATCAAAAGACTCTCCCTGTCGAAGCGGCCAATGGAAATTCGAATGGTGTAGCAAACGGTGGCAATGCTAAAGGTAATAATTCTGTTGCTCCTGTTAAACAGGCCAATCAGAATTCATCTTATAGTTCCAAAGCTTCAAATGAAAGGGTTGCTATGCCAGGTCGTGGTCCAACTTCAGGTTATCAGGATCCAAGATTTGGTTTTGATGGAGTTCGATCACCAATCCCATGGCTAGAC
Organism: Vigna reflexopilosa; assembly: GCA_027742785.1. Taxonomy (NCBI): domain Eukaryota; kingdom Viridiplantae; phylum Streptophyta; class Magnoliopsida; order Fabales; family Fabaceae; genus Vigna; species Vigna reflexopilosa. The sequence continues at coordinate 7,843,164 of CM050911.1, forward strand.
GCCCCACTATTTTCAGATGGGCAGCCAAGGCCTGTGAGTAGCACAGCTATCACTCCCTCAATATCAGGTGGCAACAACACTGCTTCAAGGAACCAGACTTTTCGTCCAAATTCTCAATTTATGGTATGGACAGTATTTTGAAGTTTTTATTAGTTTGTCATATGCGATGGATTTCAAGCCTAATGCCTTTTTTTGTGTAGTCCTATGGTTCAACTTGAATTTATTGTGATGAATTGTTGTCTACCTAGACTGCTATAATGGTTATTTATACCCAAGTTGTGTTTTGACAGGGCTTGCACCATCCGAGACCAATGCCTGCCATGGGAGCAACCCATAACTTCATAAATAGGATGTATCCAAACAAGTTGTATGGTCAATACGGGAGCACTGTTAGATCTGGAATGGGTTATGGAACACATGGGTATGATACCCGCACTAATGGAAGGGCTTGGTTAGCTGTTGACAGTAAGTACAAAACCAGGGGAAGAAGTGGTGGTTACTTTGGCTATGGCAATGAGAACCTTGATGGTTTGAATGAACTAAACAGAGGACCTAGGGCTAAAGGTGGTAAGAACCAGAAGGGTTTTGCACCAGCTGTTCTAGCAGTGAAAGGACAGAATTTACCAGCAACTCTTAGTACAGACGAGGAGAAAGACAAGACTAGTACTGTTCCTGACAGAGATCAATACAACAAAGCTGATTTTCCAGATGAATATGCCGATGCCAAATTTTTTGTCATTAAGTCATACAGCGAGGATGATATCCACAAGAGCATAAAATACAACGTGTGGGCCAGTACACAAAATGGAAATAAGAAGCTTGATGCTGCATACCAAGAGGCACAGCAGAAACCTGGTGGCTGCCCTGTATTCCTATTCTTCTCGGTAAGCATCTTCATATGGTGTTGGTCTCTTCTATTTTCTTATATGGTAATTTTAATCTAATTTGTTGTGTTTATTATTCAGGTTAATACCAGTGGTCAATTCGTGGGGCTTGCTGAAATGATTGGTCCTGTTGATTTTAATAAGAGTGTTGAGTATTGGCAGCAAGACAAGTGGAATGGTTGTTTTCCTCTTAAGTGGCACATTGTTAAGGATGTACCTAACAATTTGTTGAGGCACATTACGCTGGACAACAACGAGAACAAACCTGTCACAAATAGTCGGGATACCCAAGAGGTAACTAGGTCCTGCTCATTTGTTGTTGGTTTCTTTTAGTAATGTCTCTTACTTTAATCTGAACCACTATGTTTATGTTGCAGGTAATGTTGGAGCCTGGGCTGAAATTAATCCAAATCTTCAAGGAATATACTAGTAAGACATGCATTCTGGATGATTTTGGGTTTTATGAGGCCCGTCAAAAGACTATTTTGGAGAAGAAAGCAAAACAACAATACCCAAAGCAGGCAAGTGATATTTCATGTATTCTAGTTATGTAAAAAATGTTAGATTGTGTGCTGATGTTTCTTAGTTATATCTGTGTATGCAGGTGTGGGAAGGGAAACCTACTGATGAGAAGGTTGAGATAAATGGTGAAGCTAATATTCAGAAGTCTGAATCAGAATTGCTGAAGGAGTCTAACCTTGCTGAAAAGGATGGCGATGACCCGAAAGTTGCCGAGAATGGATCTGTTTCAAAAACTGGAGATGCCCCAAAGGGTGCTAAACCAGTTATTTCTGAGGGTAAGGTTGTGTTGGGCAGCAATGGGATTGCTAATGGTTGCTGAAGCTCTAGTGTTGAAGGCGGGCCAATGCAAATATTGGTTCTTAGGAATATATGTCTCAACTACTGGGTTCCGCCTGTTTCGATCTGTCTTGCCTTCTCTTGCAGTCTGAATATAGTGATTGGTTGCCTAGTGAAGATAAAGATCTGTATATTGAGATTGGCTGGGCGGAGTCAGTTCATAGAATTCTAGCACCAATCCCATCTCATTGGGTTTTGTTTACAGTGGTTAGCTCCTAACAGGCTTTACTCCTAGGGTTTTTGGGTTTTTAGGATTTCTGCTTAAGATGCTTATATCTTTTTTTTGGTTTTTGTTCGGGCTTTTTTTATCTTCTCTCTGCCTTTTCTCCTTTCTTTCTTTTACTTGGTTGGTGGTTTCCTGTCTTGTAAATTTAGATCTACTTTGTTGCAGAGCAGCTTTCTTTGTTTCTTTCAACAGGGGTAGAAAGCAAGGTGGGAAATACTGAAATATAGTTGGTTTTTATGCTTTTTTTTTTTTTTTAAGTTTTTCGTCTTAATTTAGTCTGTTTATTTTCTATCCGATGATTGACATGGGCATACTGGAGGAAGAATTATATTTGTGGACAATCTGTTATGTAATAGGGTGTTTTCTGGCTTATGAAGATCACCATATTGTTTAGTTCATTTAGCTTTCCTGTTCTTAGATTTTTATACCACCAATCTTCTTTCCATAGTTTACTCCAATTAAAACTAATTCTGAAAATCTCCCTCGTCTTTTCTGGTGAGGTAATTACGTTATTTCTCATCTAGAATTGAGAAAAGTCGTAGTTGAGCTGACTATTCGCAATAAAGTTGTGATGTTCCTTCTGTTGGAAAAATTGGCTTCAATGAGGCAGTTCCCCATTTGTTAAAATGACGGAGAATCAAGCTTTTAGGTTTGAAAATGTATTTTACTAACGAATTTTGTTAAAAATTCTTCAAGCAGATATAATATTGCATTACACTCCATTCATAGTATTTTTTATAATAAAACAATTGTCCCCATTTACTTTTGATCTTCAGATATTATTTAAAAAGTTAGGAGCAAGAAATTAAAGAAAGTTATTCGTCAATTTTTTTACAAGAACTAAAAGCATATTTAAATAAATGAAATTATAGTATCCAACAGTTTCATGCATATTCTGCCGATGGCGTTCTGATAACATTAGTTACTTGGGCATTTCGAGGTCTGGTCTCCTATCATCAATTACTTCGTCCATTGAGTCTTGAGGAAATGCATCAGGATACGTTGCCATTATTTTTGATTTCATACTTCTGCGAACCAAACAGGAAAATAAGTCACAAAAAAGAGAAATGTGGTTTGGTAGCAAAAGCACAAATAGAAGGTTCTTCGTTACATTTTTATACTCTTGCCTAACATTATCATCTGTTACGTTTTATTTGTTAATCCTAAAATTCGGAAAGATAAAAGTGTAGATACTACCAGTCAAGATTAGTTTCATCTCTTCATTTGTGACCAGTCAACACTTGTGAGAAATCGAAAAATACCTAGTCTTTGTATATGATGTCCATAAACACACAATAATAGGAATTCAATTATATCGTGTGTGTGTGTATACTTATGCACTGGTCTGCTTCATCAATGTCTGATAGATATAATTGAGTAATCTCTCTCTCTCTCTCTCTCCCTATATATATGTATACACACATATCTCGTCATGCACAGTTGCAGACACATTTTATATAGTAGAGTATTTCTCTCTACACCCTAGTAAAGTCTGCCAATTTTGTCTAAAATCGTAACAGTTGACTGGTCTACTCGCCAGCTAGCTAATCGTCAAGCCACATCAAGTCCACAAACAAGGAAGTGTTGAAAGCCAAAAATAAGTTACTATATGACAATGATGAGGAGCGAATAGCAAAGTGGTGAAACCTTTAATGCGATCACAACAATCTTATAACAATTCAACTAAATCTATGTTTTTGTAATATCATTGAAATTCAAGACACTAGATTTATCGGTGAGACAGACATAGATGGTAAACTCGGTTTGATTGAGACAAAAAGATAAAGGCCTTAGATGGAATATCTGTGTAAAGATTTTGATACAGAGGAAAAGTGTACCACATGCACATATAAAAGAAATTTCCCAAAGGCTTAAGTTGTTTGGTAGAACACAACACACAAAGGACTTCATATCAGACACACGCTCCTTCACAATAAATACCTTTTGAACTTGGCATACATGAATCACTAGTTCAAAATATTAAAACAAAATCATCCACCTGCCTCTTCCTCCCTTCTCAACTATCATCTTCAAATTAGGACATCTTTACATGTAGATAGTCAAAATATTTGGAGAATTTTTTTTAAAATATATTCATACACTAACATGGCAATAAAATGTTCAACAATGGAGAATAACAAGGAAGCCAATATCTTATTCCTAGAAGATAGGGATTATCTAAATCACTAACTTATTTAAAGATTAGTTCAACATAAAAACAATTCAAATATTAACAAGTTAATATTCTCCCTCAGACTGAATAACAACTTATTCAGTTGTCAATTGGGCCAACACATAGTCCTAATGAACCTCAAAGCATTATAAGGAAATTGTTCGTGAACTAACTTACAAACCTTGTTAAAGGGCATCTATTTATGGCCATGAAAAACAGGATTCTTTGAGAGCTAAGAATCACTGTCACAGAAAATTGTTGTGCCACACCACCTTGATGCACTTGAATTGACAGGTGAAAGAAACTGCAGCAACAAATTCAACTGCAGTGGAAGACAGAGTGCCTTACAGCATCTTTGTACAGAAAAAGTAACAAACGTCTCATACTAGAAAAGTGGTCTGTAATTCATCCCCTGGATTCCTTCATAGACATATCACATAATTGAACCTAGGCATCATACATTTCTATTTTCTCAATGACTACAACATTGTCTGTCTTTGCCTTATTGAGTGGCAGCTTGTCAACAATCGCAAGTGCGTCTTAAAATATTATTGACAAACTTCCCTTACAGCATCTCTAACTCCTCTTTAAGAGTCAGGCATTAGGCTTGCTAAATATAGAAGAAAAACCATGCGGACAACGAAGATTGATGATAGGATAGGATCATGCAGAAATTCCATTGTTGATAGAAATAGCCAAAGACACGTAATTTATCAAGGTTAGACACTACTTGCTTACATCAACAAAAACATCTCAAAAAATAGGCACCATTTGAAGAGTGTGACTTTTCTGGACGAACTTGAAAAAGCTCTTCCCAAAAAGTTTATTACCCTACAAACTCGAGCCTCCCACTTAAGAGTTAAAAAGGAATGATATCACTCTTACTCAAAAGAGATTTTCTCATATCTCTACTATTTAGGATTTTCTTCCCTTCACATGACCCACTTCAAGGAGCATTAGATGCCTTTAGATACATCTTTGTTCAAAATGGTCATCTACCATTACTTGGAAGAGAATAATCTTTTGCCTTCATATCTTTCGGTCTTGCATTCTCAATGGTTTTCTTTTCTGCTTAACTATTTTGCACTCCTTTTCCCTTCATATCTGAGTCTTGGAATCACTGGTGGCTCAAATACACTCTTAGTTTCCGTATTCTCTCCAAGCGTCCATATAATCAGGTCCTTTTGTTGAGTGGGCTCTGATACTAGTAGCTACCTACTCAAAATAGTAAAAACCTGAACTATACAATAAACTAATATGACCATATATATAGCGCCCTACAATAACAATAGAGAAGTTGTAGTCTATGTTTCAAATACTAACGTGGAGATTATACATAGCCAGTCTCTGATTCCAGTAAGATAAGGATTTCAAAATCACTAACATATATATAAACTAGTATATTGATTGAAAGGGAAGAAAAAGTGAAATTTTACAAGGTTCAATTACTTGAATTCTTAAAAATAAAATAGAATAAATAAAAAACTAGACGAAGTGCAATCCATTCCGTGAATCCCATATCTTTTCTTCTCTTTTCCTCTAATTTGAAGCCTTATGATGAAAATAACAGAAGAATATTATGCCCGAAGATAACGAGAAGAACAAGCGTAGGATGAGGATTGTCAACATTATTTCCCTGTCATTTCTCCACCCAATTCCCCACTATATAAAGCACCCAGAAACCAACATCCAATTCCACTCTTCACTACAGTTCCTAATTAACACCTACTTTCCCAGGTAGCCTAGACACCTGTACAATCACGAAAAATCCTTCAAATAAATCAGCCCAGCAGTGTGTTGTTTGGATTTTTTGTCAGCTTGCTGAACATCCTTGGTAAGACCAATGACATTGCTCCTATTAAGTGTCATATTAAACTCTAGGAAAGAGAGAAACACTGTGAGTAAAAACCGTGTGTTTTTGAGAAAACTCAGTTGCTCTATTTATATTGAAAACAAAAGAATCAATACAATAAATAGAGGAGTTTTGATATTTGTTACTAACAAATACATGATACGAAAATAAATAAAAATGTTCCTAAAAATACGTATATAATAGACATGCTTGATTATATAAGATCAATTCCTCAGTTCTATAATTATTATCCTCTCCTTCAGGCTAGAGCATGTAAATTGTATGTGTCTAGCTTGTGGCAGATATAATCGACCTTAGGTTCTTAGAGACTGTGAATATGTCAGCTAATTGTTCACTAGAGTTGACAAATATAGTGGTGATGCCTTCATACTCTAGTTTTCCTCTTATTAAAAGACAACCCAACTCAATATGTTTGGTTCTCTCATGAAAGATAAGATGCAACGTGTAGTGTTGTCTGATTGTCACATCAAAGGTGCATTTATGATGTTTTATCAAATTTGAGCACTTTAAGTAGTTGTTGTAGTGATATAAGCTGACAAGTGACTAATGTCATTACCCGATAATTTGCTTTTGAACTTGATCTTGCCTACTTTTTTATGATATTAAAGCACACCTTCAACAAGAACACAATATCCAACTTCTCATGATGTGGTTGCAACTTTACATACCCAATGACCAAGAACAACGTTGACAGGAAATCTCCTTTTGTTTGTAAGCATTATTCTTCATAATTTCTTGAGCTTTTTGAGACTCTTTTTGCTAAAAAAAGCCAGGACTTCCTCTCCATAAGACAAGAAGGAATCCACAACTTCAATTGCAAAGTTGACCTATATATAGTTCTAGAGGGAAAGTTCTTCCGTTACAATACAGAGAGACATAAATGCAGCAAAATGCCATTGAGCATATTCAGCCAAGGCAAAAACTGACCCTATGAAGAGGGCTTAAGGTGAACCGTGGCCTTTGAATACTATTGCAACATCATTAAAACCTCAGTTCGTCCACCAACTAAGTATGGTAGGCAGAATTCATACGAAACAGTTCACGCCAGAAATGGTTGATAAAAGCTGGATCAAAGTCGAACACAATACTCTTAAGTTCAGTCACTTGTGAGGCGGTGAAATTTGACAATATATCCAAATGAGCAACAAGTGATCCACCTTGGGATGACTATTTGTCCTTGGAAGCGGGATAAGCCAGTCCTAAAACCCATCGACAAATCCTGTCAGGGATTGGTAGTGGCTGTAAAAGGCGTCCACGTTTCTAGTATAGCGACTTGAAATAGAGGGCGTTTCATGCATAGAGGCGCCCTCATATTTGGCACTCTTGTGCCTACATGCTAAAAATTGATACTTTCATGAGAGCTAGGTTCTGAAAGAAGGCCTTATATTTGGAGTCTGTTAGGACATGTGCACAAGAGGAGATTCCAACCCAAAAAATTAGTCATGAAGTAGAAGAATCTCACAACTGAAGTACAACACTAAGTATTTAATTCTAGTTAACGTGGTCCAAAACCGCTTCGTTCTGCTGGCCCTCGAATATCCAAACAACAAGTAGGAGATGCGAAAACAGTGGATGAATGATGAAGCAGTAAATACCAAACAATTTTGAAAGGCGAGGCAGTAATAGCAACAAAAAAAGAAAACACACACACACAACGATGAAGAAAATAAAAAGAATACCTGAGTTTCTGAAAGATATAATCAAGATCAGACTTGACAGACTTCAATATGCGCGTGTTTCTAGCAATGTCACCGGAAATCTCAGCAAAGCAGTGTTGAGAGAAGTCGTTAAAATGCGACAACACCGCATTGCTGTCCTGCAACCTTCCCAATCTGAAACACACTTCAATCAATCAATCAATCAATCAAATTAACGATCACACGCATACCAACTCAATTATTGCATTACAGCGAAACTGGATTTCTATACGCACATGGTGTGTTGCATGTGGTTAAGGGAGTGAAGATCACCGGAATTAACTAGGGTTTTGAATTCGCGCGAAATCTCTTCCGAACTCGATTTCCGAGCCTCCGATTCCTTCTCTGACGACATTTTCTACTAACAGAACTGCATTTGCTCTCTAACTTCTTTCATGTCTTTCTTATCAATGCAAAAACCGCATCGTTTTGACTAGCCCAATCAGTATATCACCAAACTGGGCCCACAGGTCCAATATCTTAACCTTCTGGATCTGGATCAATCTTCTAAACCCAATCTCTTCTATTTTACTTCCTGCACCCCATGATTTCTTATTACATCTTTAAAATAATTATTTTATTATATTTGTAAAAGTAACTTTCGAATTATATGTTTAAGAAAATTTCTGGAACAGTTTTTTGAAGAAAACGTTTCAGAACAGATAACGGGTAGTTGGTGTTTGTTTAATGGCTGTTTGAATTGGACAACCTTTTAAGCTGACCATGATTCTTCCCAATTTAATAATTATTATGAAACAGGTCCTCTTTTCTAAAAACGTTACAATCAGAAACAGCAACTATGTGGCATAATTGGTGAGTTCAGAGATTCCCAAAACTTATAACTGCTTATTCCCTCTCATTTATTGCCTTTGACCCTTTTTCTTATTCTTATAAATATTTTTATGACCATATCATTTTAATTTTCTTTTTTTTCTTCAAGTAATTACAAAAATTCTTAAATGAATCTAACGAACGAAATATTATTTCTTTATATGAACATGTTCATTGTAGTTCTTTAAAGGAAAAGGAGAAAAAAAATTTAAGAGAAAGTGTGATGAAATTTTAGGCAAGAATTTAAACATACTGTGTCATTAAGAGAAACAAACAATAGTTTTATATTAGGATTGACATAAAGAATGTTTAAGGTAATTGCATTGTGATGAAGTCGAAAACCTTGATTAAGCTATGTACAAAAACCCTGTGTTGCTCTAACTGAAGAGAAAGTCGACAAACTGAATACAATAAAAACTACTAGTTCCTTTGTTAGGTAGCAACTTCCCATTCTTAGCTTACTATTCACAGATGTAAAGGGTGGCTACAAACACTAATAACCATTGCTCTAATACTTACAACTTGACAAAAAGGGAACTGCAAGAAAAGAACCGTGACCTGAAGAAGAAGCTAGGGTCATGTCTGCAAAACAATCTCAGAGGATGTTGAGAATCTCTTAGGACAGTAAAAGGTTGATACTTGGAGAAACAGGACTTATGGGAGACAGAAGTGGTCTCTTTACAAATGGATGGTCTAATAGCCCAGCAGCAGTTGGCCGTTTGTTTGGGTTAACTTGTAAGCATTTAAGAATAAAATCTCGTGCATCTGTTGACAAAGATGTCGGAACAGGAGGGGGTTGACCACTGCCAATTCGGAATATCGCTTGCATCTGTCGTAACAAATGAAAACAAAAAGGTATTTAGCATCACTTAAGGAAGTGGACAAGAAATGGTCACAGGGAAAATTCAGTTTCAATAATATATGAATATAGGAAAATATAGAAACGAGGGTAAAGAAAACTGTAAAATGTTAAGACATACTCCTTCCAAATGAGAATAAGGAGGTTGGCGTGTCAACATCTCTAATACTGTACATCCTAAGCTCCATATATCAGCTGCTAACCCATATCCACGGTTCCTCAAGTTAACCACCTATGATCCAACAATTCAAACTCATTCTAAGCACATCATGAAATTACAAATACTGAAAAAATGGTGATTCTGCAGTCCGATATAGAAAAACTCAGTGGAAGCAAGTGAGAAATTGTTACGATTTCTCACTACATGGAGAGAGACAAACCTCGGGGGCCATCCAGTACGGAGAGCCTTTACTTGATTTAACATCATTCAGCTTGGTTGCCTGCAAAGGAAAAAAAAGAACAATATAATTGCAAGTGGTTGGCATTGGAGTTTGCTGTGATAAGTGCTTGCTCAAGAAAGTTTATTTTGCGGAAGAAATGTACCTTCGCCAATCCAAAATCTGCAAGCTTGACGGACCCATTTGCATCAACTAATATATTGGCACACTTGATGTCCCTTAAAATTTACAATTTTGGATGAAGTAGAGTTAGAATGCAGAAGTCCATGTAAATTTGAGATACTTCTGTCATCAATTTCCAACCACTGCACCCAACTTTGACTACCCAGTGATTTCAATAGTCATATAAAGTGGAAATCGGCTCAAAATAGATTCTTCAGGATACCAAAGAAGAAACGAAAATCCAAAATGCCTAAGAAAGATTGCCATTATTATGGTTACAATCATTGCATTGCATGAAGATAGAAATTTCACTCGTGTTACCTGTGAACCACATTACGATCATGAAGATACTTCAAGCCACTCAAAATCTGTCTTGTGTATGCAGAAACTTGAGAGTCCCCTAATCGATACTTTTGATAGAGACTTGCCAACGATCCTTTTGTTACAAGTTCGAGGAAGATATACAGCTTATCATTGTCCTGGGAAGCAGTAAGACGTAAATACAGATAACGAAAATAATTCAAGGAGCATCACCAAAACTGGGATACGCGGCAAATTATAGAAACTGGATCAGAAAACATAAGGAAGATGAAATTTTCAGAGATAAGAGAGACAGATAAAGTATATTTGCTTCAATATATGGTCTTACAGAAACTATAATTCTGGTTCCTTGTCAGTGTCAACAATTACAGAAACAAGCAGACCACACACAAATTCTAATAAAATTACCAACAAGAAAGCAGCATACCTTGTCAGTGCCAAGATATCGAACTATGTTGTCGTGTCGGAACTGACTCAAAAGAGATATTTCCTGGAAGACCAAACATACTTATATCATCAAAAGTGAACAAACAAATGAGGAATATGTGCATGGTTTGACAGAAAATTAGAGTACGCCATGAAGTTTGTTTGATGAGAAGGGAAGTCCAACTCTCTCACCTGCTGCAGCTGGAAAATGCTCTGTTTTCCCTGGCTGTCGTTATCCAATAAAGACACCTCCTTTACGGCAAAAAAGTTCCCATCGCTGCAAGGAAAATAAAATGTATGTTACATCCGCGACAAGCACAGTATAAAAATTGTTAAATTTTACATTAACAAGAGAAATACCAAGGTATTTATTAGAATATTTAGGTAATTATATACATATTGACTTTATAAAGTTGAATTACAACAGATTACTGCATTTCTGATACAATAAAAACTTATCCTAAATAAGTTGTTGCGCCACTCATAGTAGTATGGAGATTAGTATTATCAAACTAGTTATAATTTGTTAACAAGTGTCTGACCCTGAAACCATGTTAAATAGTTGGTGTACGAATTTGAAATCCTTATTTTGATGGCATTTGTAAGAAAACCTTCCGAACCAAATAATCTTAGACAAGATAACTGCATTCATTTTTCACTTGGCTTTTTCCTTCCACATAAAAAAATTGGTGTAAATTTCAATAAAGCCACCCAGACGGTCTTTCTAATTGTAGATAAAATGGGAACAAAAAGTATGTCCTTAAACAACTAAGATATAGCAATAAAATCAAGTAAGTAATCTCTATGCATGGGAAGCTCAAGAAAGGAAGAAGAAAGAGAATGAAGAGCAGTGTAGTGTACTGACTCCGTGAAGCCTTCATAAACAGTTCCGAAAGAGCCCTTTCCCAAGATTTCGCCTTTTTGCCACGACCCGAAATATCCGGTTGCATTCGGCGACAGGTTTTGAATATCAAAGGTCTCATTCCCGACCAAAGCAGAAACCTTTTCAATTTCAGCTTCAACACCAATATCACTGTCTTCATCACGTGACACGGAATCAGAATCCGTTGGTTGTTGGGAGGTCCAAGTGGAGGTAACCTGCGTCGGTTCCAAAATGGGAGGCCTAACGCCCTTTATTCCCCCCTCTCTCTGTTTTTTATTTTGTGGCGGTTCGTGTTGAAGGTTCACGGTGCTGCGGGCCTTCTGGGCCTGGGCTTCTTTCCAAGCCGCCGCCGGGATGGCAAAGTCCTCGGGCCCGGACAGGCCCAAGCTCCGAAATATACGGTCGAATTCGCCCTCAATTCCTTCCACTCGGAAACTCCTTTCATCCAAACTACCTATGTCTATGTCCGTTTCGGTGTCTGTGTCTTCATCCTCCTTTAACCGGTAATCGATGTTCTTCATGGCGTTCCGGCGCTCAAGGCGCGGCTTCAACGGCTTCCGCCCACCTTCCATAATGTTCTGAAGCACACGCGCACAACGCACTGACTCTTTCTCTCCGATCCAAAACATATTAGCCTGAGACGGCACTGCACACAACGCAATACAACATATTTATATTCTTTATTCCTTATTTTAATACTGTTTGCCCAATCATTGTACTTTTGTAACATAATGAAAACCTCTTATGCCACGTGGCAGTTGGTGCAATGTCTTTGTGTTTTCTAACATCCAAATGCATAAAACATGTTTATGTCTATGTTTATTATCTAAAATTTAAATCAAAATTATTAAGTTAAATTAGTCTCGAGTTAATTAAGTAAGAATGTATTTAAACCCATACAAATTAAACAATATAACTTTAGATTTAGTTTGAATCCAATTATTTAAATATAAGTTGAATTTAAATTAGATTTCTAAAAATTTAATCTGTATTAACCTCTGTTTATATAACATATGATTATTTACTTAACGAGGTAAGAGGTAATAAATGAGTTAATAGGATAAACCAACCTGAATAAAAGAGAAAGTAAATAAGGAAACTGAATTTATTATGGTTATAGATAAAGTAAAAATGTTAGAAATTGATATTAATGTATTTGATGATAAATTTCAATAAAAATAAATTTTGGAAATTATCTTTCTCTTTCTATCATAACAAGTTCATTTAAATAATTTTATTTTATTGTTCTTGCAATACTTTTGTAAAAAACAAGTTTATGGAAAATGAACAGTGGAAGATCTTAATAGGGCGGAAAAAATTCCTAATCTTATTGTTGGATTTATTACTTTTAATGTGCTTTATTAGTGTTATTAATGATTAAGAAGAAGTAAAGTTCTTTTGTATCCTTGATTTATGTTCAAAATAAAGGTGATGCAATACATTTATGAGAATAAATAAAGTGTGTCTATACTATATGATATACATATGAAAATTTGATTCTAATGACTTTGGATAAAGATTTAATTTAATTATATTATTTTCATCATTACGTTTATAGTAAACAATTTTAAATGTATAAAAAATAGATTCTGATAAATACATATGTTTGCATATATAGATTTCAAGTATAAATAATAACTAGTGTTTGTAGCATGCAATACCGTATTTTTTTTAATTATATTTAATGTTTAATAATAAAAGTAAATAGATTTTTAACCTTCTTATTGCATAAAATTTCCAGATCATAATTTTTACTCAAGTAATTTAATTCTTAGGACAAACTTGAGATAAGATGTAAAACTAAATATATTTTGATGAACTTTTCGAAAAAGAAATACTTAATTTTGTAGGCTTTGGAAATGGAAAATTATGTTTTTTGGTAAAGTATAATGTTTTAATCAGAAAGCTTAATGTCAAATATAATTTAAAGTAGTTCAATAATTATAACTCGTAAGAAATATATGTATACCAAACGAAATAATAAAAACGAGGAAGAAAACTGAGAATTTGAAAACTTTAGATACGAGGAAAATTAGTAAAAAATTAATCGCTTTTAACTTTTTTGGATTAAATTTAAGTGTCTACGTGGATATATATATATATATATATATATATATATATATATATATATATATATATATAATATTATTGGTTAAATGTCTATAAAATAAATTTTAAATTATTTAAACTATAATTAAAAAATATCATATTCATTAGATTATTTAAAAAAAAAAAAACTAGTTTAGTATAATAATTTGTTATAGTTTTTATTTAAAAGTCAACCTGTAAATTTGATTGTATATAATTTAAGTAAAGATTACTGATGATGATGTGAACTCCTTTTACTTTTATATGATATAATAAATGACTCATGATGTGAACTCCTTTTACTTTTACATAATATAATAAATGACAAAATAAAAATATTACACAGACACCCACCTAAATATCTGCTAAAACCAAAATTATTTGACCATTGTTTTCGTGGCGGCCAACAAAAAATCTAAATAATTGTTTCAATCTTATCAATTTCATCACCAACTTCTCTAATGTCAACTTTTATTTCTCGTACCCAATGTCAAAATGTCATTTAAATAATTAAATAAATAGTATTCACTACTTTTCCACGTCCTATTATTTCATATTTTCAACCCCAATTAAAAAGAAAAAAAATTGAGTTACAACTAAATGGTATAATAATAATAATAATAATAATAATAATAATAATAATAATAATAAGGCATGGTGATGGTGAAAATGTAGGTTTGAATTGAATGGTTCTTATGCATCATAAAACACCCAAATTTTGAATGTTATACCACTTATTATTTTAAACACCAAGAGTTTTGCAACATTACAAGTTAAAAAATATGTGTTGTATTCAAAACCAAATTTTCTCACCCTCATTCCAAGAAAGATCGTAATACAAAATAAAGTTTATAATATCCAATAAAAGGTTATTATATGTTTCCGTAGTCAAATGTTCCTCTAGGGTTTACCAAAAGTTTAGCCATAGCAGTGCTTATTTGAAGTAGGAGAATGTTCATTTTCCAAATGAAATATGTTTGATGAAACTTTCAGAAATTATTATTCTATCAAAGCACTCTTTTGGCTATCATGTTGAAGAATTAGTATGTTGTAAGATGGAGAAGTTAGAGAATAAATGTGGCCTAACTTAGACTATACAGGTAATAAAGTGATGTAAAAGAGTAAGAAGTTTTGGGTATAAGTTATGAAACCAAATATAATTACTAAAATTAATGGTACATTAATTCTAAATCATTTTAGAGTAATGATAAATTCCCATACATTTATAAAATATATAAAAAAGAATTTTTTTTAATTTAAAAAAAGAAAAAATAATGTCAAATAAATATAAAAAAAATTCTATGTAAAAATATTATTTTTTTCATTTTAATAAGTATTTCATGGAGTTTTTTTTTCACAACACAGGTAACTCCTATTTTAAAAAATATATTTGACGATATAAAGTGTAACCACAATTTTTCTAAAAGAAAGTTATACAAAAGCTTATAGATAAATTATTCGTGTAAGAAGAAATTACTCAAAGAGTGTTGAATTAAGTTGTTTATTACAGTGGGATTTTGGTCTCATTTTGGTGTCAAACAAAGGTTATGTTATCCAAACTTTTTTTTTTCTCACTTAAAAAGTGGTTCAAAGTACAAGTTCAAAACAATTAAAATAGTATATTTGAAATTCGTTTCATATTGCTTTATTTTAAAAGTAAATTTAAACTAAATTTTGTTATTTTTTCAAATTGTCTAAAACTAACTATTTATGAAAAATACATCTAGGAGAATATTTAGTGAACATAAATTAGTCTTTTTGGAAGAAGGACGTTTTAAAAAAATATATTAATAAAAAATAAGGGTCATAAACATTAATGATACTAAAAAATAATTTAAACCAACTCAACTTAAGACGTATTAGTTATTTGAGGTTAAATTATTTATTTGTTTATATTTTTATAAGAAGGTTTAAATCTTATAATAAAATATCAATTTGATTTTCAAGTTTTAAGTTATCATAATTAGGTCTTTAATTTTGAAAATATGTAATAAATAAACCTTTTTTATTGAGTGGAGATAAACGACCTCAATGAGTGTTAAAGTGGTGCATAATGAACATGAGTTTAATTGGATGACGTGGAATTGGGTCCCATTTCCTCAAAAACATTTGGTTCTTTTTCTTCCCTTTCCCTAAAGTAAGTGGCTAGGGAGGATGTCTTCTCCTTTTCCTTTCTCTGGTTCTGGCTCAACTTGTGTAACGAGGGAAGACACCTTTCTTCTTTCCATTTTCTCGTTATTGTTGGGGGTTTTCGTATGGAGGGGATGCAAGTTCCTGTTAAGATATGTCAAATATTCTATTAAAGGATATTAGGCAATCAAATATTATGTTAGTTATATTTTTGATATTATTATAATTTGTGCAGATTTGTGCACATGTCTTTTCTTTAATAGATGAAGAATTATAGGATCTTTGTATGTATATATATGGTACTCTATTCCTTGAAATAATACATCAGAATTATTCTTTAAACCTTTTATTATGGTATCAAGAGCCAAACACTGATATCCTTTACAGTTTAGGAATCAATGCCTTTTTTTTTCATTGAATATTTCTGATGGCTTCATCCGATGACAATCAATCGGAGAAACGTGATTCTGGAACTTCCGTTGCTTCCAAGAGTTATATTTCTACTGCTCCCGGATTTGTGACCAAGTCAGGTATATCTAACTCTGCTCTTAATCTTTTTGTTGTTACTAAAGGTAGTGATTGGATTTTTGATTTAGGTGCTACTGATCATATGACTTGTGATCCTCATATATTCACTAATTTTTCCTCTAATTGTTCTAAAACCGTTATTATTAATGTCAATGGGGTCTCATCTCCTATTGAAGGTATAGGTACTATATCCCTCTCACCCTCTTTATCGATTCCTGATGTTTTATTTGTTCCTACATTAAACTGTAATCTTATCTCCGTCAGCAAGTTAACCAAATCACATTCTTGTGTTGCCTTGTTTTACCCAACCCATTGTCTTTTTCAGAACATCCATTCCAAGGAGAAGATTGCTAGTGGTAGAAAGAGTGAAGGACTTTATTATCTTGAAAATGTCTCACAACAAAACCATAAAAGAAGATTGGCTTGTCTTGCGAATGATCACATACAAGATAAAAACAAAAAAGAAATTTGGTTGTGGCATAAACGGTTGGGACATCCCTCTTTTGGTTATTTAAAAAAATTATTTCCATCATTATTTCTTAAATGCAATATTTCTGATTATTTTTTGTGAAACTTGTGTTTTGGCAAAAAATCATCGTGTTGTGTTTCCTTTAAGCAATAACAAAATTGATTTTCCTTTTTCATTAATTCACACAGATGTTTGGGGTCCTGCCCCCACAATCTACACATAATGGAAAAAAATGGTTTATCAGTTTTGTTGATGACTGTACTCAGGTAACCTGGGTATATTTACTTAAACATAAAAGTGAGGTGTGTGATGTGGTTCATTAATTCTATCATCTGATTGTTACACAATTTAACACATCTATTAAGGTCATTCGATCAGACAATGGAGGGGAATATTTTAAGACTGAATTAATAGAGTTTATGAACTCTAAAGGCATCTTGCATCAAATTACATGTTCTTATTCACCACAACAAAATGGAGTGGCTGAGAGGAAAAATAGACATATATTAGAGGTGACAAGATCACTTTTGATAGATGGTAATGTCCCATCTCATTTATGGGGTGAGGCTGTGAGATCTGCCGTTTATTTAATTAATCTAACCCCTTCTAATGTGCTTAACTTTCGAAGGCCTTATGATGTGTTGTCTGATCATTGTATCCTTCCTCCCATAGTTTATTTACCACCTCATATTTTTGGATGTGTTATATATGTTCACTTACACCCACATCAACGTACAAAGCTTGAAGAACGAGCGATCAAATGTGTTTTTGTTGGGTATGGATCAACTCAAAAAGGTTATCGTGCTTACCATCCACCATCAAAGAAATTTTATATTTCTATGGATGTGACATTTAATGAGCATGAATTTTTTTTATGTTGATTCTCCACTTCAGGGAGGCAATGAAAGTGAAGTGCATAATCATGATGTTAGTATGTTTGATTATATATCATTGTGTGAGGATCATTCTGCAGCAAGTGAGCCAATCCTAAATATGGACACTTCTTTTCTGGATAATACAGTGTCTTCTGATCATAACCAATTGGCTTAATCTTCTCCACAGGTTCAGCTTGACTCTTTAGAGGTACCTTCTGATCCTATTTCTGATAATACTAATTTAGATGAAATTGATTCTTGTCTGCCTGAAACCACTAGCATACCAAACATTGAGTCTACTACTGTTCAATATAATCTTCCACCCCGTTCTAACCGTGATCAACCTCCAACTAAATATGAACCAGACCTCCAAGCCAAAGTTAAATATCCCATTAGTAAATATGTGTCGTCTCACAGGTTATCTCAATCATATGCATCATTTGTATCTCAATTATCTTCAATTTCTATTCCTAGTAATGTACAGAAAGCTTTGGCAAATCCTAAATGGACTGAATCAATGATTGAGGAGATGGCGGCTTTAAAAAAAACAACACTTGGGATCTTGTGTCCTTACCAAGAGGGAAGAAAACTGTGGGCTGCAAATGGGTCTTTACAATTAAGCATAAATCTGATGGAACTATTGAAAGGCATAAAGCACGACTTGTGGATAAAGGTTACACTTAATCTTATGGTGTAGATTACCAAGAGACGTTCGCACCGGTAGCCAAGCTCAATACTGTGAGAATACTTTTGTCGCTAGCTGCAAACCAAGATTGGCCTCTTCTACAATTTGATGTGAAAAATGCTTTCCTACATGGAGAAATTTCAGAAGAAATTTATATGGATTCTCCACCAGGCATGACATATTCAAATGGAATGAAGGTTTGCAAATTAAAGAAGGCTCCATATGGATTAAAACAATCCCCAAGAGCATGGTTTGGAAGGTTTATCAAGTCTATGAAGGCTTTTGGCTATAGAGCAAGTAACTCTGATCACACCTTATTTTTTAAGAAAGGAAAAGGAAAGATTACAGCTCTGATTATATATGTAGATGACATGATTGTTACAGGAAATGACCAAGATGAGATTTCTAGTTTACAACAATATCTTTCATCTGAATTTGAGATGAAACAACTTAGAAACCTCAAATATTTTTTGGGTATTGAAGTAGCTAGATCAAAACATGGTATTTTTCTATGCCAAAGAAAATATACTATTGATTTACTATCAGAAACTGGGCTGCTTGGGAGTAAACCAGCTGATACACCAATTGAACAAAATCATAAACTCTTTCAATGCTCAAATTCAGCAAGCATAGACAGAGGAAGATACCAAAGGCTAGTAGGAAAATTAATTTATTTGTGCCGTACACGTCCAGATATCACCTATGCAATGAATGTTGTTAGTCAATTTATGCATGACCCACGAAAGCTTCATATGGATGCTGTTGAAAGAATTTTGAGATATTTGAAGTCTGCTCTTGGAAAAGGAATTTTGTTCTCAAATAATGGAAACTTAAAGGTAGAAGGGTACACTGATGCAGATTAGGTAGGTTCAAAAGATGATAGAAGATCTACCTCTGGATACTTTACTTTTGTAGGAGGGAATCTTGTAATTTGGAGGAGTAAAAAACAACCTATAGTAGCAAGATCAAGTGCTGAAGCAGAATTCAGAGGCATGGCACTAGGTGTATGTGAACTTTTGTGGATTAAAAATGTGCTATCAGATTTGGGATTTAAACCAAATGAAGCTACGAGTTTGTACTGTGACAATACTTCGGCTATTGCAATTGCTCATAATCCTGTTCAACATGATAGAACAAAGCATGTGGAGATTGATAGACATTTCATCAAAAAGAAGATTGAAGCTGGAATAATTTCATTTCCTTTTGTAAGATCAGAGTTACAGTTGGCTGATGTTCTCACCAAAGGAGTGTCAAGAAGATTGTTTGATGAGTCTCTATTCAAGTTGGGAATGTGTGATATCCATGCACTAACTTGAGTGGGGGTGTTAAGATATGCCAAATATTCTATTAAAGGATATTAGGCAATCAAATATTATGTTAGTTATATTTTTGATATTATTATAATTTGTGCAGATTTGTGTACATGTCTTTCCTTTAATAGATGAAGGATTATAGGATCCTTGTATATATATATATGGTACTCTATTCCTTGAAATAATACATCAGAATTATTCTTTAAACCTTTTATTAGTTCCTACGTCAGGCGTAACCTCTATCGTTGCGGCGTGGTTTGCACTCTCATACGGTTTTGCGACAACAATGGGCTTCGTGTTTGGGATAGGGTTCAATTTGGGGTTTTTCTCTGACTTTACGATTTGAGGGTTTTTCAGGTTTTCGTCTTCCCCTTCCTCTTGTTCGACTTTGTAGAGGACCATTCTTCTTCGCCTTTGCTCTGGTCCTAGTTTAGCAACGGGTCGGGTCGAGCACGGTTAGTGCCTACCCGCAACCCGACCCGAAAAAAAAAATTCACCCGCTACCCGCACGGATACCCACTTAAAAAATATCCGCGGGTATTTTAAAACCCGCGGATACCCGCAAATATTTAAAAAAAAAATAATTTTATAAATTATTAAAATAAAATTTAAATATAAGTACAAAAAATATATAAAATATAATATAAATGAAATTAAATATAAATTAAAATTCAATTTTAATTAGATTTAACCTTGTAAAATATAAATTAATGTTAATTTTAATTAAATTTAACTTAATAAAATATAAATTATTTTTTTATTTATTTTTTGCGGATAGCGGATATCCGCGGGTACAGATAATATAATACCTGCACCCGACCCGTTTATAAGCGAATATTAAAATATCTACTATCTGCGGGTATCAACTATCCGTCGCGGATTTTATTCGCAGATATCCGTGAACACATATTTTTTTGTCATCCCTAGTTTTAACCAATATAAATATAAATAAACTTAATATTATTAAAATATTTAATAAAAATATAATTTCAATAAAAATATTTGTATAATATTTATAAAAAATTAAATTTTGTTTCAATTTAAAAAGAGACAAAATTGTTTCATTTAAAAAATGATATCGAATTGAAATAATTACAGAGACTGAATTGAGACTAAAATAATGTGTGACAGTAACACTATTGTTGTCACATAATACTGCCATAGTCACGACGTCAACTTGACACGTGACAAATTATTATTATTTTTTTAAAATTAAAAAATATTCAAAAAATAAATAAAAATTACAAACTCGACATTTCTTTTAGTTGTGTTAATACAATATTAAGAAAAGGATATAATTAGATTAAATTTTTTTAAAATAAAAATCAAATTAAGACATAAAAAACTATTCAAAAATTTCTTAAAAAGTAGAGACGATATTATTTAACCTCTATTTTATTTGAATATTTGAATACCTCAAATTTAATCTAGAAGGATATCCGTACATGCTTGACAGGGTATTTCATTTTCGTCCCAACATCCAATATTAAATATCTAAGCCTTTGACATAATATCCATTTCTACGTTATAGATTGATCTATATTTCTTCTATTGGGTGAAAATTACAAGTAAATTCAGGCAAAACTATAACGAAAAAATTAATATAAAGTTCATAAGATAACTATACATATTTTTTCATTTTTATATTTGTAACATCCCAAAATATAACATAAACTATATAATAGTTATTACACGTTTAATGTAAAAGATCAGTTGGAAGAAGGATTATAAAGTATAATTTATAGTCATCCAAAATAACCATAAATTTAAAACTTTATATACAACATAGTTATACAAAACTACATACAAGAATGGTCATCTCAACCACAAAATAGAAGAAAGCTAAAAACATACAAATCTACTAATACTGCAATGGAGCATCAGAAACATCTCCCACAATAGCTTGCTCCATCGATAAGTCATCACCCTATGCTCACACCCACCAAATGATCATAGCGAAGAGAAGAAGCAAAGAACACAAACACAAGAAAAATGGTAACCTATAATACAACAACTAATGATATATGAACACATGTTAACATTCACACAACAACATATAGCACACCAAACCAAACGATCCCTTTTATGCATGACGACCCTTTTGACTTAACCATCCGAATTAGTATGAATATTGAGCTATAACAGTTCACGCACTTATTGTGGTGAAACAATTGGCCTACCCCAAGCTATCACACAAGGTTAGTCCGTTATCACTCGCCTTAGGCCAAGGTAAAGCCCCTAGACTAGGACCTTCTGCTATTCTCACGACATGCCTCACCCTTCTCTACTTAAGAATGAGTGACCATTAGAATGTCAGGATGAACTCCACGACTGAGCTTCCCATATTCAGACTTACAATACTTAAACTACCATTGAGAAGTTCCCGCTTGGAACTCTCTTCCATACCTTTGAAACCATTGATATTAATTCACATTTACATAGTACATCAATACTTTAGACTATTGATCATGCATTAAAGAAATAGAAACACAATTACAAGTCATAAAAAATCACACAATAACACCTTTCTCCATGGCATTTTGATACACATATTTAGGTAAGTAAAACAACTTTGAAACCTTCATCAACAGCTCCAGAAGGGTTCAAAACCTTCAAAATGACCTAAAGAACGTCCAAAACAGATATCCACAACCCTAAAAACCACCCAAAATTGGTGCAATGGTGTCCAATACGACAATAATCGATTATCATATGTGATAATCGATTATTGGCTAGAACTTTGAAGAAAATATGACCCTCTGATTGGAATAATCGATTATCAAGTGAGATAATCGATTATTCTTATCAACTTTTGACAACAGCCTGATTTTTATGGTTTTGGTGCATCTTAGACATATCCAAATGATCAATTTAGAATTTGTAACAATAATATTGATACAAAAACATGTTTATAGATGAAATAGAGTACTATATTGCTCATTTGGATGAGAATTTGATGTATCAAACCAATTCAACAACTCAAAAGTGTCTAAAGTCAATTCTATCACTTGCAACACTCAATCTCTACAACTAATAGCTTGAATAAGTCCTAATGTACTTAACAATAGACTTCCAACCATCACAGTTTGCCCAAAACATCTAATTCAAAATCTCACTCCTTAAAACCCCTAAAACTAGCTAAAACCAAGCCAAAATTAACATATCAATTACCGAAGATTGTAGCACCAGTTTTCTCTCATTCTTAATGTCCAAAATAGTTTTGAATTACCTAAAAACAAACATAAAAACTCTGGTTTATATCATATTTGCCTCCCTTAGATTTTTACCTACCAAAACCCCTAAAACACCTTAAAATCATACTATTTTGACTAACATTCCATTCCAAACATCATATCAGTTCATTTTCTTCAACAACAAATTATTAAAGACCTATTAAACTATCCAAAACCACTATAGTTATTATTAACTCAACATATCAGTAATACCCTTCTCAAACCTCCTTTTCTAGACCAATTCTTACAATTGATATCATTTAAGACTTATAACAATTTGATAACTTCAATAATACATTCAAACCAACATTTCACTTATCAAAGACAATTGTAACATTGAACCTAACAATTTCTTCACATATGTCATAAATTCCTACCTCATCACATAACAATTTCAAGCAATTTAACACTCCAAGAATATCATATCAATTTACTCATACAATTCAACACATCATACCCATTCACTAACAGCTTTTGAACAGTTTAATAAATGAACATCAATTCATCCAAATTCCATTACCTTGCAACGAAACTAAAGAGCTATAAAACGCTGAATCCTTGGCTAGGGTACAAGGAACTCTAGAGACACCTACATAATACAAAATTGGAAATAGATAAAACCCTTAGGACCTTAGATTGACCAAGAAGCAAAGAAGAAACACACTTTATACATGCAGGACAAATTTGATACGTATGATCAAAGACCAAGATAGACCGAGAGAAAGGGGTAGAAACTTCAAAAATTGATTGATGGATAATGAAGACAACTCAATGATGATCACATAGGAACTTCCTAATCGTCAAACAAATTATCAGAGGGGAAGAAAGTGTAGAGAGAAGGCAAAGAGGGTTTAGAGAGCAGGTTCTAGAAAAATGAAATGTTTTTAAGTAATGAAACAATTGTGTGAAGTTTTTATCTATAGTATTGACTTATTTACTATTTTAAAATAAAGTAGTCGATCTCAATATTTTAAAACACCTATCTACTCTAATATCTCATTTCTAGATTCTCACAATATTGATCTTTAAACTTAATTTTAATAATATATATATATATATATATATATATATTATTCATCTTTCAACAAATTCTCAATAATTTTCTTTTAAAAAACTATTAATGCTAAAAAATATATTACAAATAAAACTGTTTTTTGTAAATTAGAATATCAAATTGTATTTAAATATATTTGCTAACATATATTTGAAATTGTTAATTTATCATTTAAACATTATCACTCATTTATGATCTATAAATCAAAATACTAATTTAAATATTGTCCCTGAACTTTATTGAACTGCACTACGCCGACGGGGATTTACGACAAATTCAAATAAATGTGAAATATATATACAAGAAAGTTTGTGTGTGAAATGCTAAGAACAAAGATTAGAGAAGTCAAAAGCAATACAACTTGCTGAAGTGTTTGTTTTAGTTTGTTTTTATTCAAAATGTCCAAAATAAAAAAAATATTTTTCACCTGCAACTCTCAGCTTTCTTGCACCTCCAACAAGATGATTTTACCTTTCATTTAATGCAAAGAAAAAAAATAAGTAAAGGATAATTAATTTTTCTAGAATCCAATTTAATTCTTACCAACAAAATTTAATTCATGACTATATACCTATATCACTTCACTTTTCTTGATTTACTTCTCTATTTTAGCTTTATTTACTAACTTTTTTTGTCTTCGATAAGTATGATGGTGGATGTATCTTCATCTTCTTCGATGTAAATATATGAAAAATGTGGAATATCATTAAATAACTTGAAATTTGTTAAATTCTTAAAGTTTTCGAAAATTGGTTAAGGGTTTATTAAATTTTAAAGACTAGTTAAGAGTTCAATAAATTTTGAAATTTATTAAATTCTTAATCGACTTTTAAAAGACGGTGAACTCTTAACCAACTTTCAAAAACTAGTTAAGGGTTTGTCAAATTTCAAAAAGGGGAAAATTAACATAATTTCCAACACCAAAACACACACAAAGTTTTTCAAATGCATATTTGAGAGAAACAATTTATTTAGTTTCGTTTCACAACGTTCGTCTTCTTTCACTCACTAAGGAAGATTTCAGGTGTTGTTGCAACCTGTTTATTGAGTCTCGCCATCAAGCATTCACCATACTTGAATATATAATCTCTCCTTGAGATTCTTATCACAACACACCACTTTCATTCTCATAATATATCCATACCATTTCAAAAGCCTTAATTAGCTATCAGAACATATACACCATAACAATTTTACACAAAACATTCACCAAAAATCACATCTAAAAACAAAGGAAACTACTAGCTATCGCCAACGCTCAACACCATAACATTATCCTTTTGTGCCACACCATACGAAAACAACCTTTAAATTGGATTTAAATGGTATTCAAACTCAATTCAAAAGACCAATTGAATATCCTTAGCATTGTATTTGATTCTTAAACTTGTTTATAACTTACATTTTTACACAAATTGCTCAATTGAACATGATTTCAATGCAGAACCAACCAAGTCAGATTTTGCAAAGTAAGATACCAACCAAGTCTCAAATGACCTAAAAATAGTTCCCAAAGATGCAGAACATGCCTATGACCATAACTTTAGAATTTCACTAATCAAAACCCTTAAAAATGAACCAAAAACTATACAAAACATACCGTATTAGTTAGCAACCGGTTCTATATCAGATTCCTACTAACACAGAACTCAAACAAGTCTTAATTGACCTTTAAACCAATCCAAAAATACATCTTTTTTCCAAATAACCATTATCTTAACTTTTCACCTGTCAAAACCTCTTTTTTAGCCCAAAACTACCAATTTCTTCTACTTAACACCGATCAAAAATCTATAACAGCTTAACAACTCACCCAAACTACCATATTAAAGTCATCAAAAACAACTTTCACCTTAATATAACAACAACACACCATCATTCATTAGAATTTCAATGCATCACACCACTTTTACAACCAACTCAACATACTTAAATTCTCATTTCAATCGAACAATTCAATAATTCAAATTCTATTAAATAACTCAACTACTTAATTCAACTATCATACAGTCATACAAACATTAATTAAAACATGTCGACTAGTTAAAAACAAAGTAACTAGCTCCCCTTACTTGACAGATGATCAAACAACTCTAGAGGTCCTAAAACGGCTCCAAAAGCAAAGAAAGCTCTATTTACTCCTACTAATAACAGAAACAAAATCAGGGTACACCATTAGAACTACTATCAATAGAGACTCAACTTGAAAACACAAAAAATGTATGCAAACTAAGTGAGGCCTACATGTAACACGTACAAGAAAAGACCAAGGAAAAAGTGTTAAAAATTCAACTTACTCAAACGAAGAAACTGGTCGTTCCATATTGAAGAACTCGTCGCATAGATTAATTCTACGGTCTTGGTTCTTCAATAAGATGAACAGGAAACAAGAACCTTTAGAAAAAAAGTCAAAGAATTTAACAAAAAAATAGTGAGTTTTAAAATAAATAAAACTTGTTTATAACGAAACTATTTATATTAAAATTATTTAATATTAAAATAATCAATTCTCACTATTTTTAAATTACTATATTCTATTTGTAAAATATTATTTTCTAAAAGTTTTATATATATATATATATATATATATATATATAAATATTGGGTGTACATTTTTACTTTTATAATTTTATATTTAATGATATAATTATTAACAAGGATAATGTATAAAGTTTTCACCCGTTTCAATTTTACTATTGATTTGTTCAATTAATTTTTTTTTTACATTTTTATTTTATCTAAAAACATTTATATTTATATTTGGTAACATTTTACTGTTTGTCCTAATTTCGAATTAGGATTAAATTTTTTACTAACAAATATTTATATTTTATCTGATAATATTGGTAGTCCTTCCGATTTTGAATTAAATTTTTTACTAAAAAATATTTATATTTTATTTGATAATATTTGTTAATTCACTTTTTTTTTCATCTTTATAATTTAATTGCTTTTATTAATTTAAATATTTTAACGTACATTCTTTATTTAATGTGTTTATAATTTTATAACTAAAAAAATGATTTTTTTTTCTAATAATTTCATTAAGTATTTATTATTTTTAAAATTTTTTAGCATTATTTTATGAATCATATTAACTGAAATTGGAAAATTATAATAATAGCATATTTAAAAATTAATATACAAAGAGACGTTGTCTATGCTAATATTTATTTACTAAATTTTTAATATATTACGATTTTATATTTATATACATATATATATATATATATATATAATTATTTATTACATAAAAATAAACATTTATCATATTTATTATGTATACTGTGTGTTTACCATTATCTTCCTATTGATTATTGCTCTTTTGGCATTGAAAATGTGATAATAGAGAAATGATTCCCTTCTTCGTAAATTATAAAAAAAAATAAGTTAAGCTTAATTATTTGAATGTCGCACTTGAAGGAGTATGTCAAATTGATTCTCCTTTCTAAAAAATAACGTGTCAATATTTAATATTTAATATTGGTGTGTTGATTTCAATTTAATTTATATATATTTTATTTATTTTAATTTTCTTTTTCTCAAAGTCAGTCTTTTAAGTTAAGATAAAATTTGTTATTTATATAAATATTATATTATATTTTTAACAATTAAAATTTAAAAAACATATTATTAATTATTAAAATATTAATATAATATTTATAAAAAATATGAAGATTAAATTAAAATCAAAATAATAACGTTGACACTCATATAATAATGAAGGAACTTGACATGAAACGATAATTTTTTTATAAAAATAAAATTAACAAAATTAAAAAAAAAAGATAAAAAAAACTTAAAAGAAACTATAAATTAATACATGATATGTTATTAATATTTTTTTTTGAAAATAACTTAATTAAAATAATTTTCAAAAGTTACGATAGAATTAAAACTTAAAAAATAAAAATAAAAACAAACTTAACACGGTTAAACCAAAACTGACCCGAGTAATTAGAACTAAAGTAAAGAAAAGCATATTAAAAACAAGGGCATTTTATAAATAAAAATAAATAAAGTAATTATTAAAAGAGAAAAGGGTTAGCTTAGAAAGGGTTTTTTCTGGTGGGTAAGGAAATAAGGTCTAGGGAAAGCAAGGGTTTTTGTCAGGTAATTTACAGGGATAGCCGGACAGTGCAGTGCAGTGCTGACGCAGATGGGGAGCACGGTGGTGGAGAAGGAGAAGACGGAGGAGGTACTCCGCAGCGAGATCGATGAGCTTCTTCGCCAACAACGCGAGGTTTTCTTTCTCTCTAGACGGATATCTTAAATGTGTTGGATTCTTTCTAATGTTTGTTGATTTTGTAGATTACTGAGAGGCTTCGAGATCCTCGAGGTCTTCGCAGAGGTGCCTTGGCGGGGCCTGCTCTTCGAACTAATGGTGGTGTTCGCCAAAGACCCTTCATTCGCTCTGTTAGTATTTCTGAATTCCCTCTCTTCACTCTCTCATTAGGGTTATTTCCCAATTTCTTCATTC
Organism: Vigna reflexopilosa; assembly: GCA_027742785.1. Taxonomy (NCBI): domain Eukaryota; kingdom Viridiplantae; phylum Streptophyta; class Magnoliopsida; order Fabales; family Fabaceae; genus Vigna; species Vigna reflexopilosa. The sequence goes on from CM050911.1 coordinate 7,871,610, forward strand.
TTTTCGGTGCTGAATTTGAGTAGATTAATATCATGGTGTTAGATTTAATTGTATTGATACTTTTAATTTGCTGTTCAGGGAGACAGGAATGATTCCGAAGATCAACCTCCTGCGAAACGTCGGCTTTCATCCACTGTGGTTAAGGTGTTGTTACTTATTTCTTGAATCTAGTTGTGTCTGGTTGGTACTTTGATTTTTAAGTTTTTTTTTTTCCTCTCTTGTCTTTTTGGGGCTTTATATTCCCATATTCGATTGTTTATAATGTGAGAAGTGGGGTGGGTTTGTTGCTTCAAAATTCGCCTGTGGTGTTAGCTCAGGGAAAAACATTGTTGTGGTGGGCCTCCCCCTGTACATCCTTCTCCCACAAGGGGAAATATAGGATGTGTTTTTAACTAAAGCTGTGTTTGGGATTGAAGGTTGATGATGGCGAGTTGCCTGAAGATGCTGATGCAGGACAGGATGGAAAGGAAAAGGATTCAGCTATTGAAGGTGTGAATGGGACCGGTGCAGTGGTCCAGAGTGATAGGAACCTTTTCAATTCTCACCAAAGTGGATGGTCTAAGAGAGATGGCAATCAAAGAACTTCCAAGGTGGTAAAGAGAAATCTGTTATCTTCCCGGTGATTGTTGGTTTAAAGTTGGATATCTAAAACTTTAACCGGTTGTTCATGCCAGGTTTCTGATATCCCCGCAGAACATGTTCCAAGGGTACTGCCAAAGAATGAGGATCCCAGTTTGGTTAATAGGAATAAAAGAATGTTGGGCCAGCTTCTGGGAACTCTGGAGGTATATGTTAAATTAGTTGCTAGGTTTTAGGACCTCTCTATAAGCTTAAATATGTAGTTTATTTATTGTGCACATTTAAATTCTCTCACTCATCGCATTCTCTCAAAAAATGCTTTTAACTTGAATTTTCTGTCTCACACTGTTTTAATGTCACTTTTAACGTTCTTACGAGTGTTTTTCTGTTATGTAAGCATGTTTCTCTGATTTATTCATCAACTACATTTGTTTATATTATTATTTCTATATTTTACATGTCCTTTGTTCTGAACTATTTCAGAAATTCCGAAAGGAAGACATGCAACTCTCCGGAACAGAGGCATATATGCGAAGATCCAATTCCTTGCAAAGAGTAAGTTCTTTTCAGTACCCAATGTCATCACTGTCTATAAATATAATAACGTCCTTGAAAAAAAATTCAGTGAGCCTATCTTGTTTACAAGGTTATGTATAATTTTGAACTATACCTCTGGATAAATTGTGACTATCACCTTTGTTAATAGCAATATGATTTGATATTTTATAAAATACTTACCGAAACATTTTGATGAATGAATATTTTTAGATCTTTTTATTTTTGATAAATAATCATTTTAAATGTTCCTAATATATATATTTTTTATGCTGTCAACTTGGTTTTGTTATGTTTTCATCTTTCATTAAGCCACTGCCTTGCATTGATAACTGCAACATCTAAGTGTGTTCATGTGTTATTATAAGACAGAAATAAATATTTATCTTTTATTAAGTCATTCCCTTGCATTGGTAACCACGGCATATCTAGGTGTGATCATATGTAAGTCAATTTTAAATAATGCTCTTTATTAAGTTTTCACTTTATCTCTGTCATGCTTGAAATTAATGTTGCCGTTGGCCACCTCAGATTATCGGACCCAGTTGCAGTTTCCCTCCTTAATCTATTGACATTATATCAATTTTTCACTCAGCCTAACCAAATTTGCCATCAATCTTAGTGGTTAGTGACAGTGTATGATGCTCAGATGACTAGCGGCTGGGATTGTAATGCCTGGCAATTGAATGGACAAGTTTTATATGGTCCAAAGTCCCAAAAAAGGCTGTTACAACTTCTTTTAATGGCAACGTGTACGTTCATGTGACTCTGATATGTACCCGAAAATGTAGCCAGAGTTATTGATTGTTCCAATTTAGTTGACCAAGGATAAAATTAACGAAGTAGTGAATCAGTGACTAGATTAGGTGCAATCTGCCATCATATAATTATATGAGGGATTTTTCAATGCAATACTTTATGTTATGACGATTTCAAGCTGTCTGAGGAACATGTCAATCACTGAATTTTTCTTGCCGCTTTGTCTTCTCTCTCACTTATAATAGAATCCAAAGCTTCAGAGTAATCTCATATACCTTGAAATTATTTCCTAGGCGGAGCAAAGGGCACGTGAAGAAAGTGAAAGGCTTCGGAAAGAAGAGCGTGAACAGATTGCTGAAAAACGAAGGAGAGACTTGGTTGGCTTTCGATAATAACTATTACTTTGCTATTCATAATAGTCAATAAGTTCCATGTTGATCCTCACTAACAAATATATAATTTCCTTTATTCTCATCAGACCCTTAGGGCTCGTGTGGCTGCTAAGACAGAAGAAAAGAAATTGGAGTTGCTATTTCTTCGCTGGAGTGAGCATCATAAAAGACTAAGCAATTTTATAAGGTTTGACCTATTCAATTGTAAACTAATGAGGCATGAGTCTATATCATGTAGTATCTTCCAATCTGGTGTAGTTATATCTGACATCAAATCATGTATCCTATGCAGGTTATTTTTAATTTTGGTCCAAAAGTGTCCATATTCACATTTTATTCAGACGAAGATAAGTTTCTATTCATGTGCATTGTAATGTTGACTCAACTTGATGACTGGATGTTCCTGCCAATTGCAGGATTTTAGGTAGACATGTGATAGTTTTTATTTGAACTTTTTCGTTCTTCCTTGATTGATTGTTGAGTGTATGTTTGTAGGACTAAAGCAGAACCTCCAATCTACTATTTGCCTAACAAGCCCTTGGATGAAGATCCAGCGTCGCTTGAGAAGCGCAAAGAAGAGGTTGCTAAATTTAGACATTCGATTTCTCTTGGTCTTCATCTTAAAACATCATTTTTGAACTCCATGGACAGCAAACCATGATTGACCTGTTAAATCTTAAATAAAGATGTTATTTTTTGTTGTTAAATTGGCGCTTACGAGTGCTTGCTCACTACCACACTAGATTCAGGATTGTCATTTTATAACATATATTATTTTTTCTTGGTAATATGTATACCTTTTTCAATCTGCAGGCATTCCTAGAATGGAAGAATGCAAGAAGAGAGGAAGTGTCTGAGTACCAGAAACAGATTGGGGAGCAGTACCTTACCAATGTTGAGAAGGAATTGGAGAGATGGCATAATGCAAGGAACGCAAGGAAAGCGAACAATGACCAGAATTTACAGGAGACTATGGACAAAGAGTTGGATACACACAGGCTGGAGCATGGTCCCAAGAAAAGAAAGATCCCAGATGGAAACAATAATGAAGATGATGATGATGTGGAAGATATAAATGTGGGAGAGGATGACATGATGGATGATGAATTAGACGATGACTCTGGTAGGAGGATTGATGAAACAACAAAGTTGGAAGCTGGTAACACCATTGCAGATCCTGCAGCTGATACCGACAATGCGGAAGGGAAGTGATCACGCACAAGGTCACAATTTTCATTAGTTCTGAGTTACATTTGTTTTTGTAGTTTATTCCTTGCTTTAAGCTTACGTATTTGGACTTGCAGCCTTTCTATTTTCTGGTATTAACCTGAACTTTATATATACACTTGTTCTCTTTGTATTGTTAACATCCTTTGGAGAAAGAGTTTGAAGATTTAAAAGCTTGGTGTAGTTTTCTTCACTTGGGCAATTGGTACAAAATTGAATTGTAGGATGAAACATCCCTCATGCTTGAAGTAAATATTCAGATGGTGTGGTTTGATTCATAGAGACAGAAGTGTTTTTCAATGTTCTGGTATTAGTGTTTGGCATAGAATATTTTACCTTCAAGTGTGTAACTAACTAAAATATCTGTTTCTTCTCTTATAGCCTTAAAAGTGAACATATATTTAAGAATACTCCCCCGTCATTGATTATGAAAATCCATGGAGTTTTTAGTTTCAAGTATATGCTTGACATAGGATAGGATAAATATTACTAATTTTGCTGTAAGAAAAATGATTTTAGTAATAATTAATAAACAAATAAGTATATATTGCCGATAAATTCTCTTGTTTTTTTTATTATTATATAAAATTGGTCCATGTCTTGATTAAACATTGAAAATTTACACTGATTTTATTTTACTAAATTTTTAGAGTTGATATCGGTAAGATGAAATTTATTCATTCTAACAAAATGGTAAAGATTGTCTGCGTACTAAACCGTACATTTTTTACATAATTGGTATTTATACGCCATTGTTACATGAATTTTAAAGTTATATATATATATATATATATAGTGTCAATGGTTTATTTGGACTTCTCATTTGAGAAACACTTATCAACCATTTCACTTTAGTTTAATACATCGACTGTGTATTATGGAAAAAATAATAACGAAATCTTGCTAAATGCTACATTCGTGTTATTTTGATTTTTAGGACATCAGGGTATGGTATGCATTGAAGACACAATCACTACGTTTCGTATTCATTTCTAATAGTTATTTATACACTTATTTATAACATCATTTTAGGTTTAAACCCTTGGTTTTTGTATTTGTTTTAAAATATCAAATATCAATTTGGTTATCAAATTTTAAATAGTTTTAATTAATTTTTTAAAAAAACATATGTAACAAATAGATTTGAAATCGTTAGTGATGTATAATAGATATAGTGATATGTTTTTTTAAGTGGAATTCATTTAGTTCAAAGTTATTTACCATTTGTTTAAAAATAAACAAGTAAATAAAGCTATAGAATGAGCAGAAACTTTGAAAGCAAAACACGATCAAGTTATAAAGTCATTTTGAGATTCCATTAAAAAAAAGCAATCACAAAACTTGGTTATTCATCCATCATTAATTACTTGTTTATTCATCCATCATTAATTACCATAAGCCCTCTTTTGATATAAACATGATCAACCCACGAAATAGTTTTTTTTTTTGAATGAAAATCCTAAAATTTAAAATACTTGATGTTACACACTTCTTTCAATTTCAATATTGGAAAACCCTAGTTCTTTCACCTTCAGTCTTGCAAACCCTAGTCTCAAAGCTTGAGACAGTGAAAGGGGTATAAATTAGAGAAATGAATAATTGAAAGAGAAGAAGGGATTTACGTACCTTGGATTCTCAAAGAAATAAATATCCCTTGAAGAGGAATTACATTGAAAGGCAATCATAATTTTTTTCTCCCAATAAATAATGTATTTTCAGTCAATTCTATAAAAAAGATAATCATTGGTATGTTGATAAGAGGTGCTTCAATCATATGACTGGACACAGAATGGTTAATTGATCTTGATTCCAATATCAAGAGCAAGGTCAGATTTGTAGATAACAGTTTTGTTATGGCTGAAGGAGTTGGTAAAATGGTGATTCAAGGAAGAAAAGGTAATAGAGATGTAATTCATTATGTGTTGTACATTCCTTCCATGAAAAATAATCTGGTTGAATTTCAATAGTTTGTGTCTGCTTAGCTCCAAGAAGATGGTGATTGGGTTGCCCAACATCCAAATACATAAAGCAATATGTGAGGAGTGTGTAATGAGTAAACTGCAAAGGAAGTCTTTCAAATCTACTGCATCTATTAAGATATTTGTGGACCTATTCAAGTACCTACATTGGGGGACTGCAGGTATTTTATTTCTTTTCTTGATGAATTTACGAGAAACAAGTTTAGAAAGAGAATAATAGGTACATTAAGTACCTAAGAACTGATGGAGGGTGAGAGTTTACCTCTGCTAAATTTGAGGAATTTTGTAGTGAAAAAGGTATTATACATATAATGGGCTTGCTTGCTGAAAGGAAGAATAGGTAGATACTTAACATGTAGGCTTGCTGAAAGGAGGAATAGATTCGTACTTAACATGGATGGTGGATTCCATCTTAATTTGTGCTGACAACAATGTAGTTTATGAATAGATGTCCAAATTAGAAACTGCATAATTTGATGCCCAAAGAGATGTGGTCAGGAATGAAGCCCAATGTTAAGTATGTTGAGCATAATTTTTTAGATAAGGTTAGCAACTCAAGCAAATCTTTGATCAGTTGATAGATGTTGGTGTTTCTGTCAACAATCATCGTTTGGTACTATCTAGTCTCTGGTTTGTCTAAGCCTTTTTATAATGTAGCAACCTTGACCTTGGTATTTGGAACAATCTCAGTTTTTCTGTTTTGTAGTCTCTTTATAGGAATAAGTTCATTGTCTCAAGACATTTGAATTCAAAAACTATTTGTGATTCATGTGTGTTTGGTAAACATGTTAAGTTGTCTTTTGTGTCATCTAATAATGGTACTTTTATGTCTTTTGATATTTTACACATTGATCTTTAGACATCACTTCTTTTAAGTTCCTTTGGTCATCACTATTATGTTTTGTTTCTGGATGGTTATTTTGATTTCCTATGGAGTTTCCTTTAAGTACTAAATCTCAAGTTTTTAAAAGGTTGACATCTCTCACTAATAAAATTTAAACACAATTTTCGTAAAATGTTAAATGTTTTCAATGTGATAACCGACGGTAGTACGACAATAGATTGTTTCATCGATTTTGTGATGATAATGGCCTTCTTGGCAAAGTAGAACATAAAATTTGAACCTTTAACAATATGATTCGCTCTCTCCTCGCTCATTTTTCCATTCCTCCTTCGTTTTGGCATCATGCCCTTCAAATTGTCACTTATCTCTTTAATATACTTCGTGGAAGGCCTTGTCTAATCGGTCTCCCATTCAACTTTTGTATCATCACGTCCTTTGTTTCATTCTCTTATCATTAACAAACTATAATCACGATTGACTCCGTGTGTTTTCTTAAGCTATCCCCTTAGTCATAGAGGTTATAAATGTTTTTATTTGTCCCACAAAAAGGAAATAATATCGCGACATGTAATTTTTTATTAAACACAATTTCCTTTTACCTATATGACTTCTTCCCCTATCTCTACAGTTTCATTGATGACGTACATCCCTCCTTTGTTAATTCATGGCTTAACCCTAACTCAAAGCCTTTGCTTAACCCACAGTCTGCAAGATTACTCTCTCTTACATCTTACACATCAATCTCCACTGCTAGCCTATCTACCTTTCTTACTTCAGACCAATCTGCCTTGCCTCCGAACCTTACCCCTCCATCATGACCCGCCACTCCTACTAAGACCATGGCCACTCGTAACATGACCACTATCAACAAATCCAAAAATCACTCTAACCTTTCTATTTCCATTGTTGACCCAACAATATCACCTCTTCCAAAAAAATCACACCTTTACTTTATCAGATCCTAATTGAAAATCTACCATGAAGTATGAATTTGATGCTCTACCTAAAAATAATACATGGGATTTGGTTCCACAATCTTGTAATGTTAATATCATTCATTGCATGTGAATTTTCAAAAATAAAAACAAATATAACAGTTGTTTTGAGGATTACAAACTTTGTCTTGTAAGTGATGACATGTCTCAAATAGCAGGTGTGGATTGTGATGAGACATTTAGTCTCGTGGTGAAACCCCTCAACCATTGCATGGTTCTCACCCTTCAAATCTTGACTCATTGATCAGTTGGATGTTCAAAATGTTTTTCTCCGTGTTGATCTACATGAGATTGTATATACATCAATCGTTTGTTTTTTGTGATCCCTTTCACCCTGATCATATTTGTCGCTTGAGGAAATATCTTTATGGTCTGAAGCAAGCATCTCGTGCCTGGTATTAGCACTTTGCTGACTATGTTTCTACCATTGGGTTCCATCATAGTACTTCATATCATTATCTCCTCATCTGCGAGCAATGTCCTAACATGGCATACATACTCCTTTATGTTGATGACATCATTTTCATCACCTCATCCCATGATCTTCGCAAATCTATTACAACACTCATTGCCTTTGAATCTGGTATGAAGGATCTTAATCCTTTGTGTTATTTTCTCAAGATCACAGTGACCAGACATGCATGTAGCTTGTTTCTTAGCTAGAGCACCCCATACTCGTAACATCATTGCACATGACGACACTGTCTCATGCAAAACCTTATGTTATTCCAGTTGATACCAAGCGAAAATTTATTACATCATCTAACACACCATTTAAGGATCCCATTATAATATATCGAAGTCTTGTCAACATCCTCTAGTATCTCAAATTCACTTGCCTTGACATATTATATGATATTTAACATGTTTGTCTCAAATGCATGCCCCTTGTATTGAACACATGCTAGCATTAAAAATCATCCTATGTTATGTTTTGGGTACCCTACAACGTGGTTTACACTCATATTCGACCTCATTGAGAAACTTCTTGCTTATACTAATGTTGATTGGGTGGATGTCCTGACACTAGACACTCCCATCTGGTTACCGTGTTTTCCTTGATGGCAATCTCATCTCTTGGTCTTCAAAGCGTCAACACACTCTTTCTCTTTCTAGTGTAGAGGCTAAATACTGAACTGTTGTAAATGTTTTTGTTGAATCTTGTTGGGTCTGCAATCTCCTACTGGAGCTTCATTTTCCTCTCCCTCAAGCTACTTTAATATATTGTGGTATATTAGTTCCTTTTATCTATCTAGTAATCACGTGTAACATCCGCGACAAAATATATTGAGATGTATATTCACTTTATTCGGGACAAGACAACATGTGATCAAACACATGTTCTTCATGTCCCTTCCTTCCACCAGATCGTTAACATCTTCACCAAAAACCTATCTTAAATTCTTTTTTATGATTTCTAGACCAGTTTAAGCATCATGAACCTCCTCCTTAGTAATTAACGGATGTTCAGCGTGTTGGTGCCACCGTTTAACAATAATGCTGAAAAGACAGAGAATGAAAATAATTTGGGTTGCTCCACTAGTTCTAATTGGTACTCTTTTCTCTCATCCTTTTGATTTCATTTGGTTCCAAAACATTTTCAAAGGTGCTAACTGAGACTAATTTTACAAACTTAATTATTTTCATTCAAGCCTTTTTATTCGAATCAACCAAAAACACAAACAACACAATTTTCATCTACCTTTCATTTATCAAATTCAAATTCTCAATCAACATAATTCCTTCCATTAAGCATACAGTTTCTATTAGATATAACTACTTTTTGTTAGATAAAAAAACCGGTTTTCAATTAATTGAATGAATGCAGGAACAACAGTTTTCACATCAGATTTTACTTTTAAAAACACAATGTCATTATATTTTGAGGACAAATGTTTTAACAATTTATTTAAAGTGCATCCTAGTTTAAGTTTCCATAACATTAAATTCTCAGAGGGCATTACATGAGTGGAATTTACTGTAGCAGTAGAACGTGATCCACATATTTCTTTGATGCACCAGTCATCCTGAAGTTCGATGATTGTATAAGGAAGCAATTTAAGGCACAAAAACCAACCATGCAAGAACTTAGCTATATAGAGTTAAAAACTGAGTAATAGCATTATAATATACTTTTAGTTTCATTGTTGAGATAAAGTATAAAAGTAAAATAATTATAAAAATATAATTTTTTTTGTATTTAAAAAAAGAGAAAATAAAAAATAAGTAAAAATAATATTAAATAAATATAAAATATTTAAGTATTTTTCTTAAGAACTATAGAAAAAAAATGTAAATTCTGTTAAAAAAAAAACTCATAACAAAAAATTGAAAATAACTAAAAATCAACAGTTTTCTTATCTAACAGAAAGTATCTATATCTAATAGTTTCGTCATATACCTAGATCAATTCTTTTTTTAGTAATATTTCAGGCAATGATAAAAAAACATTTGAATTTATAGTTTTCCTTATTTTCTAGTAAACTTATTTTCACACAAAATATAGAATGAATGATTCAAAAGTGTATCGGGTACGGGATCCGAGATCCACCAATTCGAAGTTCTTCCACACTTTTTCTGTTGTACCGAACGGTTGCGACCAGCATTCTGACGTTCAAGTCAGTAGAGTCACAACGATTTTTGTGTAAGTATCATCAGATTAGAGTACCTGGTTAATATGTCTGTATTTATAGACATTAGACCCAAGTAATGAACATTAACTTCCTATAACCGTTGCATTACGTTTCGCAAGATTCGTCCATTACTTGCAACCGTTGTATTTTGTAAGTTTTCTTTTCCATAATATTCGTTCATTAAGACCCACTTCTTCAGTACTTGACCGCGATCTACGGATCCAACCCATCGACCCATCTTTATTCCTCTTAAGTGATTATCATTCCATTTATTTTTAATCCTCCGACCACCTCCTTGTACTACAAAAAGTATTTCTAAAATCATCAACAATCAAAGGATAATTTGAATTGAATTGAGTAACGTACGATTTTGATCGGATGAGATTGGAATATTCTCCATTGTAATTCGAATGGTAATATCTGATAAAAAAAAATCAAAGATAAATTCTGTTAAAAAAGAATTCTTCTATAAACTGAATTAATATTTTCATCTTAAATTCGTTAAGATGATATAACTAGGATTTATGCCATTTAAAAAATTATCCACTATAAAATCTAAAATTTTATTACAAATTTTTTCTTAAAAAAACATTTTCAAAGATTTAAAAATATATATTTAAATTACTCTTGGCTTGAATTTATAAACAAATATAAAATTATTTTAAAAATAAATATCAGTAGATATTGGAGGAATAGAATTGACTTAACAAAAGTCTTCAAAACAGTGAAAAAGTTGAGAAATGATGAGACAGCACAACAGAAGCATCCTACTTTCAAAGGAAGATTTTGAAAGTCACTCACGTGAGAGAGAAAGCCTATAAGTTTTTGAAGTTACATGCTCTTCCATTTCTACAAAAATCATATATTTAAAAGGTAATATTACATAGAAAGATAACGATACTTTAGCAATATTTTTTATTAACATTTTAATATTATGTAATTAATATTTTGTGATGGATCTAAAATTATTTCATAATTAATAATAATAAACATAAATATTAGTATAAACCAATTACAAAATAATATATAAATAATGTTAAAATATTATTAAAATATTATTATTCTATGTATAAATATACAAAGACAATGCTAGCTAACAAATATATAGAAATATTCAAGGTGAGATCTCAAATTTAAGGTAAACTATTTTCATTAAGAAAAGTAAACTTATCTATTAGAAAGTATACAATAACAATAAGTAAAGAAAATTTCAATATAATAATTTATCAATGAGTTAAATATTTTAATTTAATTTATTTACCTACAGGATCTACAAAATTCTAAACATAAAATATTAAACATGTCTAAATGAATTAGCAACGTTTAATTTAATGATAAATAAAAAAATAGGAAAAAAAAATTGCAGCATCTAAATAAATAAAAGAGTTTAGAAAAAGAGAAGAAAAGCATGAGAATGATGAGTGAGAAATTGGAGTTACCTAAATGTCTCTATTCTCTATGTAGTGTTGTGTAAAGTTTAGTGCGAAAATGGTAATGCCCATGCTGTGTGTAATTATTGAAATAAAGGTAAAAAATCATGAATTTTGGCGTGAATTGGATATCATATGCTCAGAATTTCACAGTCTTGATTTGACTACATAGATAAGAGTAATAATGATACCTATACACCTTAAATAACTTCGTGAGAAACAATATTTTGTATTTATTTACTCTAACTGAAACAAATGGGCAAATTGCATAAAAAATAAATCGTTTAAAATTGAATTGAACTCTTATTTTAATTTAGTTTTAAAAGTTAAATTATTCTTGAATAAAACTAAATAAAATTATATGCTTTAAAATAAGATATTTAGTAATAATAGTTATAAGCAATTCACTTTTACAGTTTAGTTGTGGCTACTTTTATCAAATTACATTTAGATTTAAATTTAGTTTTACACATTGTTAATTCAAGGGGAAAATATCATAGAAAGAAAAATAATTTAATTTTAATAAATATAGTTCTAGGTCTCTAAAGAATCTTATTCAAGTGGGTTCACATCAATTGTCTAGAGAAAGAATGGTGATAGAGAAAAGTGGATTTAGTGGGATACTACTTATAATAGAAATACAAACCATAAAATGATGGAAAGTTGGTCATAAAACATTCCTTATAAGACCTCACTCATAACATTGATTTGTGTTGAGTTGAGACAAAGGCACACTTCACAAACAAGTAAAACACAATAACAATGCAATACTCCCTTTCGGATCTCTTGTCAAACTTTTACTCAAACTACATTAAATTTAGGAAAATTACTAAACATGTATCTTATTACTTATAAAAGCTGTTTAAAAATAAAATATTATCCCACATGTGTGTGTGTGTGAGAGAGAGAGAGAGAGATTGTATGAAATGATTAATACATAAATCACAATGCCATTGAGTTGAATTAATAACCAAATGCAGATATCAATGGCAGATAAAACCAAGTGTTTGATGAAATCCAGACATTAGATACTACGTTGTTGTGACTATATCTGAGTACAGTAGCTGACATAAATTAGTAGATGTGATAATATAAATATCTGAATGATAGTTTGTTCCCGTTAGACAAAAGACCAGTTCATGAACACAAAGGCAAGGCAGTGATTGGAATCATTATCATCCAAAACTTTGCATGCAATGGCCTGCTCATAGGACACTGGTCGATTCATACTTGATACACATATTCCAGCTGGAAGATATGCAAACCCCTGAAATGAAAAAAAAAAAATAAATAAAACAGCATAAGATAAGCACAAATTATAAGACTAAAAAGGAATATGCAGACAAGTAGTATGTATACTAGGGGATTAAAACCTGTTGCATTATCTTGGAGAACTCGATGCAGAGAAGCTTCCTGCCAGATTCATCAAGAACTTTATCCAGCATTATGTCTTGAAGAGCAACAAGAGTGGTTTCAAGCATATCAAGTCCAGCTTGGTTGGCAAAGGTGAAAACTGGAGATGCCTGCATGATTAATGGAGGTTGTTGAGTTCAAGACAAGTTCTTGCTGAAGAAAGATATTATATAAAGAGGCTGAGAGTGATTACATTAGTTTTCACAGAACAGCATAATATTGCATCTGAATGGTGCCAAAGTTGCTTCAAGATTGCATCACCAGATGTGGACTCAACTCTGAAAAGGTCTGTGCAGGTGTGAAGCCTGAAAGAAACAATCTTTATTGCATCAGACCAGTCAAATGAGTTTAATTTATCTCAAAATAAAGCCTTTTTCAGACAATAACAGAACACAGTAAATTCATAAATTTTATCACATTTTTAGGTGTACTTTTACTGACCCTGAAGACTAATGAAGACAAGAAAATCAAATGAAGTATAGGAAAATTAGACCTGTAGCTTCTGCAGATCCATCTTGCCAAGGTAAGAGCCTCTGGTGGACCAGTAAGTGACTTTGGCCCTAACTCTGTACTGAGCCGAGAGGGTGCAATTGCCATGGCAACCCTCTGAACTGATCTCACAACATTGCGCACATATTGGCGAGCCATAACAGCCACATTGTCCCGCAAATGGTTCTCAAAAGTAAACTGGAATGCAATTGTGAGGACTGACCTAAGATTGTAGTTATTCAGATCAGTTTCACCAGCAGGACGAGCATTACCAGATCCTATGTCTAGTGCTGATGCCAAATCCAGTGTCCTAGTTGAAGCTGGACCATCCTGAAATCAACAAATATTCAGAAACACGTAATCATGTTAGACAAAACATGTTCATGAGTAAGACAAAACATGTTCATGTTCATGAGTCCCTTCAAAAAGCTACTTAAGAAAATGGATCATCATACAGTTTTAGGATCCAATGGTATGATGCGGAAACCAGAAGGCAATAACAGAGCATCATCTGCAAAAGACTCATCGATAGGTGCAAACACAAGCTGTGCGCATGCTCCAATTGCATTTTCATCAACTCCACTGCACAGCTGTCACATCAAATTGCATAATAAGTAAAAAACATGGACAGAAGCAGTAGCAATTCCTGCTTAAATAAGATAAAAAAAATGGCTTTACCTGCAATAGATACATATCACACGCCAAAGCTACATCATCAGGGGGAAATGCATTACCCTCAATTCGAACTACCTCCAAGAACTGCATCATTGCAGTGGGTGGCATGAGAATATAAATGGGAAATATAGAAACAAGTTTATCAATCATAGATTCAAAAAAGAGCAATACCTCTTCATGCTCAATAGTATGAGCAAGAGGCAAAATGACCTGGCTGCTTGGGAAGCCACTAGGTCTTGCACAAGGAACTGCATAAGGACTAGCTTTGAGACATGCAGCAGAGTATGCATCAACCCCATAATCAGCCCACTCAGAACGATGTTCCCTCAAAAATCGAACAAGCAAAGCAGGAGGAACATTCTGCAAAACATTAATGTAGATTTAGTATAAAGGAGATACACACTCCAAATTCCAGAAGAATTCTTGGTATCGATACAAGGTTTAATTTAGACAAAAATGATAGTTTCGCATGAGTTTATATGGGATTATCATGTACCTGCAGGAGCATTGATGCCTTGGCACACAGAACCCCACTTCCAAATGTTGGAAGCATGGATGCATTGTAATGGGAACCAAAAGACTTGTTGGGAGATGAGTTTATGGCTATGGTCACATCTTCCACCCCATCATTACCAATCAGCGACCAACCATCATCCACAAACCCATTGACAGCATCATTAAACCCTCTGAATCAAATTACAAACAGATAATTGGTCAATAAGAATTGATGAAGACAGAGTGATTAATCAAATACCCAACAACACAACGACCTCAAATTCCAAATACAAAGTGCCTTACTTGCAAAGCCTTTGACTAAATGTTCTCAAGACAGCAGGTTGACGACCTCCACCATAATGAACTTCTCCACTTGATTCTTGTGCAATTTGTCTTACATGTCGCAAGGCCTGTACATTAAATTTAAAATTTTAATTCATAAATGTTTACAGAGTCAAACATATAAATCAGTGTTAATTATAAGAAATCTCACAGCAGTAGTCAATTTCTGAGCTAAGAATTTTGAAGATTCATAGAGGGGCCTCAGTACTTCAGGAACACTCCAAACCTACATCAATAAACAAGTTAACATACTAGAAAGATGGAGTTCATCAAAGATATGGAAAATTCAAAACTGATTTGAACCGCATCATTGTCCTTACATCCAGATCAATGTGATCAACAATGTGAATAATAGATCCACCACCCTCACAGGGTCTAATTAGATAGCCACTAGGAAGCACTTCAGCTCTTACAAAGTTTGAAGCAGGAGGCCCTGTTGGGCCACCCGTTGAAGAAGTCAAAGACCTCTCACAAATCTGCAAGGCAAATAACAAATAAACAGTTTTGTCAAGACAAGTTCTCCCTATGAAATAAGTCACGTCCTAAATCAAGTAAAACAAAACAACCAAGATTCAATCTAAGTTCAGTACCACAAGACTTCCATCTTCCAATGTTGAAGTATATCTTAGAGTCCAGAAGTCTCTTGCAGCTGCCAAGGTTGTAGGTGCATATGTCTGATAAAAATCAAATTCAAAATATCAACAGAACAATAGAGGGAGTGATTCAAAAGTACATTAAAATGCAATTCCACTTTCTTTCGCATAAAACAACCACTAGACCTGCATGTACATGAGCTCTATTGTGCCCCCATTCCCTGTGGGGACTACGCTTAATACATTGAGGCATCGACAGTCACGATACCATGATGGACGATCTTTGAGAATCTCCGCGACCTGAGATTATTCGGAATGCAATTAGGCCAATGAATCAATGTTTCATTGTTCAGCAAAGAAAATAAATCTTGAGTAGAAATGGATTATGATTAAAGCTAAATACCTTAGTGGGCTCTAGGCTCACAAGGCCACAGGCTCTTGCTGCTACCCCACTACAGTTGGGGGAAACAGCAACGATTCCAATAGAATCCGGACCAGGCTACACAAGAAAGAAAAGCAAAAACATAAGTGTACAAACATACAATTTATGAAAGCTATGGCCATGAAGAGTTATTGAGTAGGTCACACCTTCATCCCAATCATTTGAACCCAGTTGACAGCAGTTCCAGTAGCTTTTGAAAGAAATGCTGCCAGGGTCTCTTGAGCAATTGCAAAAAGACTGGCAGAATACAGAATTAGGAACTACTCATGAAACAAATGAATGAATGTAAGTTGAACAAATTTGCTTGCATGCATGGAGAACTTACCCAGCTGGGTTGTTGGCATCCCACTGGGGATGCTGAGCTTTTGGGTTTTGCTGTTGGTTCTGACCACTCACTACCACAGACTCACAGCTATTGTCAGTAGTAGTAGCAGATGCCTGTTAAGAAACCACAAAATGAGATTCTTCAGCAACAACGAAACAGTACACTACAAACACACTAGTGTGCATAGAATGCCACACCAATGAACATTCAGAATGAAAATTTACAAGGGCAATCACCCAAAGGTAAAGTTACTAACAGTGTGAATTTGTTGTTTCATGTATCCATTATCATAAACCAACTGTGAGACCTGCTTCTGCAGACGGTCATTTTCTTCCATTAATAACTTGTTCATCGCCGACAGCTTTCTATTCACTGTCTGAAGACGAGAGGCCTCCTTCCTCTGCTTTTCGCGACATCTAAAGAAGAACATCGACAAGTGTAAGCAAGTAGAGTAGATCATTTTTCCCATACAACAACAACATTGCATGATGGTCATTCATCGTATACTCATTCACTCTTTAAAGTTTCCTAATATATTCAGACAGGTCCCTTACTAAGCTATCATGTCCTCAAATCAAAGACATGTAAAATGAGAATAACGAAAAGTGCATCTAAATTAGGATACCAACCAACCATCAGATCAAAACATTTTGCTTAACTTTGTCATAGCACATGACAAGTTGGAAACATGATACATACACTCACATGTGTGTGCATGCGTTTTAATTTTAAAGAATTAATGCAGGGACAAAAAGTAGTTCGAACAAAATTTAGAATGTACAGCACGACATAAATTTCTCTCTGCCATAAAAGTTATTACCTAAACGTAAACAAACAGAAAAATGAAACAAAAAGAAAGTTAATGGTGAAAAATAATTAATCTAGAGGGAAAAGTCATAAGAATCTGCTGTCACTTTCCTTCGCCTTATCCATAACTAATACCAAAACTAAAGCCAAATGATCATATGAACATTTCTGTTAAAGCACCCTCTACAGAAAAATCATGAGATGGTCTAAAACAAAAACTATAGAGGTCAGAAGAGAGCGGTTGAGAAAAAATCACCTACAAAAACGAACAAGTAGATGTCGTTATCCCATTAACCAGCTCAAAAAAAAAAATAAAGAAACCATTTTTATGAACAAAAGAATGAAAAAAGATCGATCTTCACAACTGGGACATCTACAAGTAGAACGGCAAAAATGGAGTAACTTTTCATGTGCATCTTTCCTTCAAAAGGGATGCTCAAAGCTTTTCGAAACGGCAAGAATGAATATTTCTCTAGAATTGAACCCAGGTAGCACATTTGGAAAAACAAAAAGAAAATATGCAAATAACAAAACACCTCTTATGACACCCAAGTTTGCAGAAAGGGCAAAAAAAAAACTCACTGAAGAGCAAGTATACTAAGAAAGAAGCTGAAAATCCACCTTTGAGCATTCCCAACAAAAGAAAAAAAATGAAAAAAAAAGGGAAGAAGGGAGAATGCCAATCAGAGAAAAAAAAAAAACACAAACAACGACTGTTTATCTCCTCTACCTTCGATTCTGGAACCATACTTTGATCTGCTTTTGTTCAATGTTGGAAAGGATAGGGCAGTCCCTAATGAGTTGTTGCCTTCTGGAAGAGCTAGGCTTGGGACACTCCGCATACACCCTCTCCAAAGCCTCTACCTGTTCAGGAGTGTACCTCACATACTTGCCACAATCCATGAGCCTGTTCAACACCGAATCTCTCTGCATACAAAGTGCCATAACAACAAAGCCAAAACGCCCTTCGATTCAAAAAGACACCTTTTTGGAGTCCTCTTCTTCTTTGCCCTCTTCCCCCAGAGAGCCTCCACACTCCTTCATCAGATGTTGCTCCCTCAACTCCCCTCAAAATCCAATCTTTGAACAGGGTTTCAAGAGTTTAAAGAAGAGAAGTGATGCTACTGAGAGAGAGAGAGAGAGAGAGCTTTATCTTCCTGCACACACCAATCTCGAGACAGAAAGAGATGGAACGAAAGAGCTTTTTTTTCGTGTGGAACAGTGAATGCAAAGACGAAAAACCAAACAGGCACTAGAAAAATGAAAGGGCTGGTTGGAACAGTGGTGGCTCCTTAAATTCACTTGGATTTTCTGCAAAACCGCTTTCTCTTTCTCTTTGATACTGTGTGATGCCAAAATGAAAAGCAACAAATTATATGAAAGAGAGAGAGAATGGCAAATGAAAGGACATGGAGCTCATTTTTAGGTCCTGCCAACAAAAGCACAGCAGAAGATGCAAAAACCAGATTTTCTTTGTTTTTTTTATATTTTAACTAATGATGACATGTTCCAATTCTAATTCTAATTCTAACTTTTCTATACAATTTAGTTTCAACAACAATGTATAATTTGTTTATTTATTTATATAATTAATTCTTTGGATTAAAATGTAGTACTATTTAAAAAAATATAAAACCATTACAAACACCTTATAAATTAAAAAAGTGATTGCGAATTAATTAACAATTTATCTCTTAAATAAAGCAGACAAAGATATTGGAAAAGTACATTTTGTCCTTGGGTTAATTAAAGCAACAGTTGGTACAATATATTCACTAATTTAAAATATGAATTTAGAAATCATGATAGTAAATTTCAGTACAAACTCTATAAATGAGAAAAAAAAATGGTTAGAAGGGAAAGACTTTAGTGAAAGTAAATGCCAAATTTTTGTATGAATATTAGTTATGAACCAATTTGATAAATGATTGTTACTTTTAAGAAAATGGAAGAAATGGTTTAATGAGAAAAGGTTAGAAAGCGAATGGTGATGTTGTTTTATGATGCATGTGATGTAATGCATGTATGGTAGATGTGGATAGATGATATAAGAGATGGGGATGTCAGGATTTAGGTTAAACGCAAACAATAAGTATTAAAATTATTTCCATTCCAAAAATTGTAAGCCCTAAGAAAATATTGAGAAATTATTTTTATTTTTTGTGTGTTTTAAACATTGAATATGTATCATATATTAAAATTAAAAAATATATTTTTATATATTGGGAGGCCAAAATTCCTCATTTATCATTCAGATCCGCCACGGAAAAATAAATAAGTTTAAAATATATAAATCCAACATAAATATATTATTTCTAAATAGGAATTGTACTTTTTTTTTATATGAATAAATTGGCTGAAAATAATAACAGTAGCATCATTGGTGGTGTCAGGTTTGTTAGGAAAGTGTATGGGGGTTGGAGAGTGCCTCCCTTAACATTAATACTCATTTATTGTATTTTGATGTTATGCTCATAAAATTTTAGATCTTTCATATTCTATATGAATAGAAGGACAATAGTTTAATTTTTAAGAATAATGATATTTATATAATTTTTTTTTACATATTATTTATAATTTATTTTTTAATTAGTTTATAATAGTATTTATGATTATTATTATTGATCGTGGAATAATTTTAAATTAATTGTGTAAAAAAAATTTTTTGTCAAACTATCATTATCTAATTTTTAAGTACACCCTCTCTCCTTCTGTAATATTTTATTTAGAAAATTTTATTCTTTTTTATTTAATTTTAGTATTGATTATTTTTTATATTTTTTTCTAAATACGTTCGTGGTATTAATATAGCATATCAATTATGCATACTTTTCAAATCTTATCAATCATACGTCATGAAATATTATTAAAATTAAATAAACAAAAAGCATTAAATTACATTAAACTCACAAAAAGAAAATACATTTTACAAAATATAGAAAGTATACTTATTAAGAAAAACAGGTAAATTAATATATGAAGATAAAATATTTAACTACCTATATTATTTTTTTAAAACAAAAATCAAATTATCTAATTTGTGAATGTCTCAAAAAAAAATTATGATAAATTTTGAAAATTCACAAAAATGTAAAAATTAGTTTGATTTTCTTTTTAAAACTCTAAAATATTAAATATTAATCCATCCAATCATGACAAAATAAAATCAATTTTTAACCAAAGTTTCTTAAAGTCCTTCCTGTAATTATGAATTGATCATTCAGGGAAAAAAATACAAAATATGACTATCTAATTGGAAAATTAAAATAAGAGCAAAAAATAGGAACCAAAAAAAGGAAAAAAAAAAACTTATCTTGCTTGTCTTACTCCTCCACACCTTCCATGCCTAACCCCAAAGGCTGCACATCCAATCACAATGTACATTGAACATACTTCCATCACCTCACCAAAATCTTTGAAATCCCTCCACCACTTATGTGTTTCTCATTTGAAAATTGAAAATGTTGTTATATGAAACTCTATTTTCCTTCCACTTAATTACTCTCTCTTGTATTTACCCTATCAGTTTGGAGACAAAAACTTTTTCTTATTTTACCATCACACTTTGATAGACAAAAACTTTTTCTTATTTTACCATCACACTTTGATAGATATATCCATAACCATGACATCATATTAATCGGTAGTTAACTAGGAGTATTTTAAAGAATAATGATACTTTGACACTCAGAATGTGACAATTTTTTTACATTGTCACGGGTCACATTTTGAGTGGTTCATGTATTTTAAAAAATAAAATGATATAATGACGTGGATTCACTTGTGGGAGGGGTTTGAAGAGACGTGAATTGAATTTTCAGATTTCAAATTGTATTCGAGAGATTGGAACCAAAAACCTAGAGAGAGAAACTCTCCCTCCTAGCGAGAAAAGCTCCGTCCGTTTCCACCGTCAGTCGTCGTTCAACAGCCACCGGAGGACCACCCAGAGGCTCTCCGCCGACTGGAAAGAGGTCAGCCCCGAAAACGCCGAAGTCGCGTCTCTTCCCACTCTGTCCCATTTCCACCGTCACTCGCCATTCAAATTTGGCTATTATCTTCAAATTTGTGTTTTATTGTGTGAACTTTATGTGTTATTGTTGATGAAAGTGATTGGTAGTTCAAATCAAGTTTGTATGGACATTATGCATGCTTATTTAAGATTTTTTCCTCTATTTGTATTACAAGCTTGTTTTGTAAATCTGAATCTGTAGTAACAGACTTAGAAGAAAAGTGCAAATAAGTGGGTAGTTCAGGCAAACTTTCTGCACAGGGGTGTCAACTTTGAAACTGGCCTTGTTATTTAATTCAACAAACTTTTTTTAACACCTATTGGAATTATTGGATACATAAGTGATGTTCACCCATTGATGATGACAAGTATATGGATGTAAATGGCCATCGGAGAATTATTGTTAACAATAAACTGTGGAGTTCAAAACAAGTGGCAAATTCAAATATGCCCTCCTCGTGCTAAAAGTTAGCCTAAACTACCCACTTATTTGCACATCGCTACCACTTTCCTTTTTGCACCATCACTTCAAAGAAAAATGTTTCCTTAGGGATGGACTTGGATATAAATGTGTTATTAAATGATAATTAATGAATTTTATTCAATATAATTAGTTAACAAAAAATTGTGGAGTTCAAAACAAGTGGCAGATTCAAAGATGTCCTCCTCGTGCTAAAAGTTAGCATAAACAACCCACTTATTTTCACATCGCTACCACTTTCCTTTCTGTACAATCACTTTAAAGAAAAAAGTTTTCTTGGAGATGGACTTGGATATAAATGTGTTATTAAATGATAATTAATGAATTTTATTCAATATAAATGGTTAACAATAAATTGTGGAGTTCAAAACAAGTGACAGATTCAAATATGCCCTCCTCGTGCTAAAAGTTAGCATAAACTACCCACTTATTTTCACATCGCTACCACTTTCCTTTCTACACCATCACTTTAAAGAAAAATGTTTCCTTGGGGATGAACTTGGATATAAATGTGTTATTAAATGATAATTAATGAATTTTATTCAATATAAATGGTTAACAATAAAATGTGGAGTTCAAAACAAGTGGCAGATTCAAAGATGCCCTCCTCGTGCTAAAAGTTAGCCTAAACTACCCACTTATTTGCACATTGCTACCACTTTCCTTTCTGCACCATCACTTTAAAGAAAAATGTTTCCTTCGGGATGAACTTCGATATAAATGTGTTCTTAAATCATAATTAATTATTTTTATTCAATGTAACTGGTTAACAATAAACTGTGGAGTTCAAAATAAGTGGCAGATTCAAAGATGCCCTCTTGGTGCTAAAAGTTAGCCTAAACTACCAAGTTATTTGTACATTGCTACCACTTTCCTTTCTGCACCATCACTTTAAAGAAAAACGTTTCCTTTGAGATGAACTTCGATATAAATGTGTTCTTAAATAATAATTAATGAATTTTATTCAATAAAATTGGTTAAAAATAAACTGTGGAGTTCAAAACAAGTGGCAGATTCAAAGATGCCTTCCTCGTGCTAAAAGTTAGCATAAACTACCCACTTATTTTTACATTGATCCCAGGTCTGTTAATACACATTAAGTGCTAATAATAATTCTCATTTGACCATGTACATCCATATACTCGTCATCATCTATGGTTGAACATCACTTATGTATCCAATAATTTCAATAGGTGTTAAAAAAGTTTGTTGAATTAAATAACAAGGCCAGTTTCAAAGTTGAAACCCCTGTGCAAAAAGTTTGCATGAACTACCCACTTATTTACACTTTGCTCCCATGTCTGTTACTACAGATTCAGATTTACAAAACAGGCTTGGAATACAAATAGAGGAAAAAAATCTTAAATAAGCACGCATAATGTCCATACAAACTTGATTTGAAAAACCAATCTCTTTCATCAACAATAACACATAAAGTTTACACAATAAAACACAAATTTGAAGATAATAGCCAAATTTGAACGACGAGTGATGGTGAAAACGGGACAGAGTGGGAAGAGATGCACTTCGGCGTTTTCGGGGTTGACCTCTTTGCAGTCGGCCATAGAGCCTCTGGGTGGTCCTCCGGTGGCTGTTGAATGGCAACTGACGGTGGAAACGGGACATAGCTTTTCTCGCTAGAAGGGAGAGTTTCTCTCTCTAGGTTTTTGGTTCCAATCTCTCGAATGCAATTTGAAATCTGAAAATTCAATTCCCCTCTCTTCAGACCCCTCCTACAAATGAATCCACGTCATTCTGTCATTTTATTTTTTAAAACACGTGAACCACCCAGAATGTGACACGTGGCAGTGTAAAAAAAATGTCACATTCTGGGTGTCAAAATATCATTACCCTAATTTAAAACATCAGTGCCAAAGAAACATGTTTAATTAATTAAATAAACTAAAATCGTATAGGTATATTTGATTTAATACAATCGTATAAGTATTGAAGAAGATGTATAATACAAGGGAAAGTGGTCAATATCGGAAGATGTTTGAAATAATCTTTTATTTTTATGTTAAGTCCTAAGTGATTTGAGGGGAGTGAGCTTAATGTACATATGTGTGTATCATTTGTTAGAGTATGAATATGTCGTTGTGTTTGTTTAAGTGCATTTTTTGAGTATTTCTTTTAGGTGTATTTGAGGAAGACATGAGATGAAGATATCCTTATCGTTTTACTAGTAAGTACATTTTCGGGGACGAAATTTTTTGTGGGGGAATGTGAGATTCAAGAAATTTTAATAATTAAAAAAATATACTAATGTGGTTAATGTAAGACCCATGAAAAATATTCACCTTAAAAAATAGTAGTAATTTCTCTTATTATTATTATTTGTAGTAATAATTTTTATGGGTAGAAAATATGAAAATTATGGTAAGTTAAACAAAACCTTCTGATAAATAATTATACTAATTTCAGAAGAGTTCAAATTTTTGAGAACCTATTTCTATAATTTTTTAGAAGGTTTTGTAAAAAAAATAAAAAAATAAAAAAGAAAAATCATAAATGGATAAGTCATCCTACAGTGAGTCGAGGAGGATTAGATAAAATACTTTTAGTGGTGGTGGATTAAAATATTATTTTTAATAAAATAATATTAAAAAATATATTAAAAATATTTAAATAGTAGAAAAACTTGACCTATAAATAGTCAAAGGGGAGAGAAATTCTGCACAAGAGAGAAAGGGAGAGAAATTTAGAAAAGAGAGAAGAAAAAGTTAGGAAGAAATTTTTAGTTGCAAAAAGAGTAGGGATTCTGGAAAGTTTCCGGGAACAAATTTCGATCAAGAAAATAATTCTAGAAAAAAGGTAAGAGGAGTTAGCCTTTTTAGGCTTTTATATTAATGATCTAATATTGTTGTGTAATTATCCATGTCTTGAATTTCTGTGTGAATGTTTTTAATAAAAGACCTATGTGTTTGTTGTATAACTATCCATGCCTTGAATTTTTGTGTTATTATTGTTAATGCCTATGTGTTATTGTTTTGAATATGTGAATAAGAAATTAATTAAAAAACTAGTTAAGGAACACTTTGGCTAAGGAAATACTTGGTACTTAAGTTTTCTATCGAAACACACCTCTTTTTCCTAGAAGTCTACTTGACGAGTTTTCAACTTAATTCTTATTGAATAGATTATGTACTATTAATATACTCTATTTGCATGAAAATATATGATGAATTTATGTTGGATATAAATTGATGCATCTAAACATGGTATCAATCTCGTGGAGAGATTTTGTAGTGACATGGTATTAGTGTACGCGTTGATGTTGAGGGTCCTATTATTAGTGGTCATCCTGATACTCCAATAACTCTCTAGTCTCAAGTAGAGAATGATGAGTTATGTGGTGAGAGGGGCAGGAGGTCCCAGTCTATGTGTTGGTTTTGGACATAGATGTTAACAGACCAACCTTGTGAGTGACATGTTGTATTGTATTTTGGCCATGATTTTTGTTGTATGAAGAGTGGAGGTCACCACAAATGCACGACCACTCGAGACTTCCATTAATGTGTTATCTGGATAATAGAGTCTAGTATAATCATTTGAGTCTTACATGAATTTTATTGTGAATGAGTTATGTGTAGTAGTATTATGCCTTAATTTAATAGTCTTTCGCATGGTAGTTCACCCTTACGTGTTTGTGTTTGTGCGATGATCGTATAACGTGGGTGTTATATGAGAGTAGATGAGGGAATGACGTATGAACTAGTGCATGTGAAGAAGGAGGTAGAAAAATAGTAGAGAAGAAGTTCAAGTTTTCTTTATGAGTATAGTAGTTGAAATCTGAGTTTAAAAATATGTATTAAGTGTGAAATCTTTTTGTTTCCTAACGAATGACTATGTAAAGGTTACCATATTTATATTATTTATGAAATGTCAAGTCTGAGAATTTGGGATGTTACAATTAAATATTTTAAGTATAAGATAAAACAATTTGTTAGTTATAATTTAAAAGATTTATTTTAATTTATTAAATATTATCAGTTATCAAGAGATATTCTTTGATATTATTATATACTAGATATTGTTACAAATTAAAATATATCCTTAGATATGGTTAGATATTATGAGATATTCTTATATTATTCTTAGATAATAATAAGTGATAATAAACTATTGTATTTTCCTTAGAGATATTAGGCTTATAAATATGGGATGACAATGTTTATGGGAGGAATTTTAATAGAAATGGTGGCAAGTCAAGGGAGAACGAAGAAGGTTTGAAAGGTCGAATTTCGAAGGAAAAAAAAAGGAAGAAGTGAAGAGTAAGAGGTAGTACAAAGCTAACATTATAGTTTTCTTTCTTACCTTCTTGCTTGAATGTATGTATGATGAGTTTGGCTAAACATATTTTTTGTTTGATTATTATTTTTTAAAGTTTAAAAGAGTTTTCATTTAAATTATGCTGAGATTTTGAGAAATTGATAATTAATTTGGGGTATAAGGTTTCAAAGGGTGTTTTTGAGAAAGAAGATGTTTTGATGAAAGATTATTATTTTTTTCATGATTTTATGAGTTTTATGTGTATAAGGTGCGTGAGTATCTTGAGTTGTGAGGGAAACTAAATTTTTTGTTTATATGTATGTTGTGAAGGTAGCTAGATTATGATTTCTTTTTTATTTTGTGTATTGTTGTTATTTGATGATCAAAATATGTTTTTGGTGAAGGTGTTGAAATTTATTATTTTTAAATTATTATTTTTAAGTAGAATTTTTAAACATGTTTTTATTTTTGTAAGTGTGGTCTTTGGTTAAGAGTGGTGAACGTAATGGTGGTTTGGGCTTTATTCAGAGTGTGTCCTCAATTGGTTGCCTTGAGAGGATCCTTATTGGTTGGTAGCTCGATGAAGGAAATGCTTCTTAGTATGTCAAAGTCAAAGGACAACTGTCTTTGGGTAGAAAACCTTATGGAAGATATTTGGATGTGCATGATGTTGGTGTTAGGCTGATGAAAATAATATGTCTTAGAAAGTCCCACATCATATAGGATAAGCTAGGGAGTGTGTGTTAGTGACTATATAATGAACATTAAGTTTACGATGTTTCTTTCCCCAGTCAAAAACACTTTAAACTTGTATTTTATTTTTCTTATACTCTTTTGTAGTAAAGTATTGTGATGTTTAGGTTAAATTATTGCTTTGAAGAGTGTGGATGTACTTGGGTCAAAGGGTATGACAGAGTGGTCTTCTAAATTTGAACATCTTCTTTTATCTTATTTTTTGTAGTAAAGTATTGTGTGTAGGATTTTCTAGAATTTATGGTCGGATTTTCTCCAAGAAGAACATGATAAGAAAAATTTAAGAAGGAGAAAGTTACTCAATAAATCATCCATAGGGAGCTACTCAATAAATCATCCACGTCATGGAAGGATAAAAAGAAAATTAAGAAGGATGGAGCTACTTCTAACACTATAAAACATAAGGAGAATTTTCAAATTCTGCACTTCGGGCCTAATTCTCTCCAAACAAGGGAGAATGATAAGGAATCTTCAAGCAGTACGAATTTAAGGACAATTTCTCTTTGAAAAGGATGGAATGTAAAGAGAAGAACTTGAGGAAGAGCATTTGCAATTGAAAGAATCTATGAAAAGGTCAAAGATCAAAACACGTCTCCTTGAATCTTATAATGTTTCATGAAAGAGAGAACTTAAAGAACATGAAGATCATGAGCACAATTGAAAAATAATTTAGGAAATAAAATAAATTGTAATTTTATTTTAATTTTACAAAATGTTAAATTCACTAAGCAAGCCAGTTTGTGTTCATTGGGTGAGCGGGCCTCGTTAGGCGAAAGTCTACGTTTGTAATTTTTGTTTTCTATCATTTATATGTGTTTTGGGCTTTATTTTAGGTTTTCTTAGACTTATGTGCCTATATATAAAGGTACCAAAAGCTTTTGTGAACATTTTGTAGTCATATTATATGTATTTGCATTTTGTGAGAGAGGATTCTCTTGGTTCTTAGATTAGAAATTCGATTCTTAACAAAGATTAACATCTTTGTGGCAAATCTTCACATGACTTATTAATCTGTTAGATTATGGTGTCCTCATCCTTGTCTTATTCTGCATTTTTTTCTGAGTTATTTTTGTTGTGCCTCTTGAGGATTCAAATTAAGAAGCGATTGTACTATTTTCTGGATGGAATTGTATCATTAATGATAAGGAGGAATCTTCAAGTGGTACGAATTTGAGAACAAATTCTCTTTAAGATGGAGGGTATGATAGAAGACTATTTCTTGAACATATATGAGAAGAACTTGAGGAAGAGCATTTGCAATTCAAAGGATCTATGACAAGGTCAAAGATCAAAACATGTCTTCTTGAATCTTATAATGTTCCATGAAAGAAGAAAACTTAAAGAACATGAATATCAAGAGCATAATTGAAGAATAATTTAAAAAAATAAATAAATTATAATTTTATAGAATGTTAAATTCGTTGGGCGAGCGAGTTTCGCTAGGAAAAAGTCTATGTTTGTAATTTTCATTTTTTTTGTTATTTTTATGTGTTTTGACCTTTGGGCTTTATTTTAGAGTTTAAGATTTTCTTAAACTTATGTGTCTGTATATAGAGAGGTATCAAAAACTTATACAAACACTTTTGAATTATATTATATACATTTACATTCTTTGAGAGAGGATTTTCTCGATTCTTGGATTAGAACTCTAATTATTATTAAAGACTAATGTCTTTGTGGTGAATTTTCACTTGACTTTAAATATTGTGGTATCTTCATCCCAATTTTATTCCACAGTCTTCTCTTATTTATTTATGTTGATGTTTCCTTTTTCATCACACTGTTGAAAGTTTGCATCAAACTCATGTAGCATAGCATTATTTAATATTCACATTATAAGTTAATATTAACCATTATAAGTTTGTATCCGTACATCTATTATTTGTATATGTGAACTGATGAATAAAAATTACTAATACTTATTTAATAAATACTACTTTTAAATTATAATAAAATTTTATTAAAAATAATTCCTATATTAAATAATATAAATATAATTAAAAAATACTTTATTGTGAAACAAACACAAATTATTTGGTAATTGAACCTTGTCTTATGTTAAAAAAAAAATCTATGATAATCTAACTAAAAGAAAATGTAGAGATGGACCAAAGTGTGAAACGCATTTTTTAGTTACTAATGTCAAAAATCATATAATTCCATCATGAGAGGGAAAAAAAAGCTCCATTGTTGTATGCTGTTTATGTAATGTCATTTGTGAATAATTATAAACCTATAATTTATTATTGTTACTGTTAGAAATGATATTTAACGACATACTATGAATTAAATATTACCATAATTATCTTCTCTTTGTAATAATTAGAATAAAACTAATTTGGTCAACTGGGTTTTATAATCATAGTCATTTGGGAAAGATAATGTCATTATTTTTTTAATTGTATTTTAGGTAGAATGTGTTTTAGTGGCACCGTTTTATTGATTGACTTGATCTTACTAAATGAATTTGGTAGACATATTTGTGAAAATATATGTTAAGTGAATGTCTCTTTTATAAAAAAAATAATATTGTAGTATTTGTAGGGGGTTTGTAAATTGTGTTAGGTAGGATTGCACAAAATAATTATTCAATTTATTAAAAAAGAAATACAATATTGAGTTAGAGTTTCTTTATTTATGTTGGATTTACTCTTGGTCAAGTTGGATTGTATTAAAAAAAATTCTTCTCTTAAAAAATTATAATTTTAAAGTATTAATAATAAAATTAGAAAAATAATAAAAATGAATTATCAATACAAATTGTTACAAATCATTCACGGTTTAACTTGATGTTCACATCTAAGTAAAAAAAGTGTTTATTTGCAAGTAACAAAAATCTTAACTTCATATTTTTACTATTAAATACATGAAGCATTTAGTCCTGGTCATAATAAAAGAATCTTTACATAAGATTCAACTATTTGCATAAATTTTTTAAATTCATTATTTTCAAAAAAATTAAGAGAAAGTTTATCAATAGAGTATTTTTCTCTGCATCACTCCACATTTTTCTTTAAATCCTTACTTTTCAAAAATTTCAAAACTATTTTCTATATTTCAAAAAAATCATACACTTCACTTCTTTTTTCAATGAATTTTGAAATCTGTTAAAAAAAAAATCCTTTTGTTGAAAATTTTTCTAAATCTCTACCGAATTTTAAAATTTATTAAAGCTTTCGAAAAATTTTTCGAAGAATTTCAAATCCGTTGTTCAAATTTTTTTCTTCAACAAATTTTAAAATTTATTAATTTTTTTTTCTTTAATAAATTTTGAAATTCATTAAAAAATTTAATATATTTCGAAATCTATTAAAAAATGTTATTAAAATATGAGAATAGAAGAAGAAATATGAGATAGCTTAGAAAGAAACACTCTTATCAATGATTATCATAGTAGAAAGCCATAAAATTCTTTTTTGAATTCAACGAATTTTAAATTCATAATATTAGGATTATTCACATATTTTTTTAACATCAATTTCTTTTATTTCTTATTAAAATCCCTATATTAGTGTTCATATAACGATAATTCAAACTTAAAATAAAGTTAGTAATTTCAATATTTTTTTTAGTATTATCCTTATATCATCTTTTCTTATATAATGTTAGGATTGAGATGTGACAGAAATGAATGTTAAAGGGGAATGACATGAGAATTTTAAGTTTACCTAAATGTTATGACAAGTGTGAAGCAAGTATACAGGTGAGTCTAAATCACTCATACCAAACCTATAGAAGAGTAAATTGATTTTAGTTGGATTGAATTTGACTTAATTATAAATAAAGTTCAACCTAATATAAACTAATTAGGTTGTATTAGGGTTATAATAACCCGACCTAATAAATACCTCTAAATATATGTTATGTGTCACTTTTAAAATGAAATATGCACTAAAGAGTTTAATAGATTATTATACAAAGTTATATATTGGTTTAATACATGTTTGGACTTTTAGATGGATTTGGTACAAATAAACAAAATAAGAAGAAGAAAAAAAAAATTATGTTTGCAAACATGATTTTATAGATACTCACTTTTGGAAATTGTTACAAACTTTAACTCTGTCAAAACTAAATTTACCTTAAATCCATTAAACTTTACTAATCTCTTAATATTTTTCTCAAGCATCCAAAACAAGGAAGGCATATTATAATAACATAATCAAAAGTTAAACACTAATTACAAGGTATTTAAAAAAGTAATATAAATAAGAGTATCATATTAGCTCTAATTATCAACCCTTTCAGTTGTATTATATTATACCAAAATTCAAGCTTAGAGTGCTAATTAGTGTAAGTCTACAATGATTTAATTGTAATTTAATGATGAAAACAAATTATATGTTGAAAAATGTCATGCAATCTTTAAGCAGCATTAATAATGATAACTAAGAAGTTGTGTTTGATCCAACAACTTGTGGTAAATAAGACAACAAAAAACTTGCACTTTCTGTAACAGTGAGCCAAATGCTAAATGATTGCTTGGTAGACTCCATAACTTGGCCATGACATATGTACAACAAACATGGCAGCACTTCCCTTTTGGAT
>CM050911.1:8567315-8674666 GCA_027742785.1 Vigna reflexopilosa
TATATATATATATATATATATATATATATATATCGTGACAGTTGTTTTATGTCGAAAATGTATAACGTAACATTACAATAAATAACATCGAAATGCTCATAGAAACAATTTCAAATTAGCAATTAACCATGGTAAATAACGTCTGTATCAATGAACGAAAAGTAAATTAAAATAGTATGAAATGTTCACATTGATATTCGTATTGATATGTAGACAATTTTATATTTTATATTCGAAAGTATCGTTGTTGAAAGCTTTTCATGAAGATCATAGTATTTGCAAAATTAAATAAAATATATTTAATATAACAAACATTGTGTGACATCCTAAAATATCATATAACATAATATAATAGAATTCAACTAATATGATATGTAAAAGCAGTTAAGAGTATGAGATAACAGTATTGATGCATACAGTTATCCAAATAAGGCTGAAAATTTAAAGTTTTACAGTTTTACAACTTAAAGTGTATCAAAATGAAAGTTAGAAGTCTTTCAAAATAAAGTAGCTATCTAAACAGGAACTAACAGAAGTCCTAAGAGCTAGGAGTTGTATCTTCTTCATTCTCCAATGCTTGCTCCAAGGGTACATCATCATCAGCTTCTGCTCACATCCAAAGTTGGATGATCATCGCAAAGAGAAAAGGCACCGCACATACAACACACAAGAGTAAGGGTAAGCTAGGTTTTCAAAACATATAGGTTAACAAATAACATCAAATAGAAATCATCATCATACAGGTAATCAAGTGAACAATCCTATCATGTTAAGACTCTCTAGACTCGTCCAGACTTAGAATGAATGTCGATCTAGGGCAGGTTGTGCACTTGTGGTGGCCTCTACTTCTTTGCAAAGCCATTGCCGAGGGGTTTCACCCGACCACACACAAGGTTAGTCCGTTACCGCGCAATAGGCCTTCCAAGAAGCGCTTACACTAGGATCTCCCACTACTCTCACCACATGCATCAATCCTCTCTAAGTGAGAATGAAAGTGCATTAGATTGTTGGGATAACCCCCCATATGGAAGTCTCTTACATTCATTCTAAACACTAAGAATCTCACCGAGAGATTCTGTAATTACCATCATCAACACATTAGAAAATCATGTTTTATTCCTTTCCCAATTCACATACATTTGAACCACAATTCACAATTGTATTCTTTCCCAACCACACAAGCTATATACATGTACACATACAAGACACCTCTTAGTCAGGTCATAAAACAACTCATACATTACATATTTTCACAGAAACATCATTTAGTAATACAAATTTCTTTATAGCATATTATTATCACCTCTTAAGTAATTTAAAAAGCTTGGAGACCCTCACCAATGGCTCCAGAAAGGTCAAAAACCCCCAGAACGACCTAAAGAACGTCTAAAACAGACCTCCGAAACACCCACAAACTATCAAAAACAAAAACAACAGCAGAAAAGGGCGTCCAGCCCCCTTTAGGGGTGCCCGGGCGCCATAATTAAGGTGAAACAGCGCGTTGAAGGGCGCCCAGCCCCCTTTTGGAGCGCCCAGGCGTGGCATCTGTATATTTTTCTGCATAATTGAGCAACTCTAACCCCCTTTTACCAATTCTAATCATTTTGGTGAACTTCTAAAACCCATAACTCAACTTTTATGCTAAATTAAACTTACCTAAACGATTCTAATCCTTTCTAACATTATTATAAAGTGTTTATCCATTGATTTAGGTTGTACAACTTCATTTTTATCAACCTATAGGCCTAAATTCAATTCTACAACTGGGAGTTTGTTTTTAACCATTTAAACATGCCTAATAAGTCACACATGACCTACCTAGAGCATCCTAATTGACCAAATCAGTTCCCAATCCCTAACCCCCAAATTGACTATCTCACTTCCTCTAATTTGACTTAAAATACCTTAGTTTACTTAACTTTCTGTTTAACAGGCTGCATAATGACAATTTCCAGCATTCCAGTATTCAATCATTCCACAAAATCTTACTCATAACGGTTCCTAATCAACCATTCACAGTTTCATACACAATCCATCAACAAGCACATGTTCTAAAAAGTAAATTCATCCGATTTTCACTCAACATCAACATATTCTACCACACCACATACACATGCATTATTATAAAATTAAAACAGGAACCCCAACTCACTCACACGATAATTTCTACAATAAAAAAAAAAAACCTAAGCTTCCCTTACCTCTGTTCAAACAGTCAAGCTCACAAAAGACTCCTATTGCGCAATCGTGCTCCAAAGAAAACTAGAACACCTATAGATCATAATTTGGGAAATTGAGGCAGCTTTAGAACCTAACTTAGGTTAAGGATTTAGGGAAAACATTTGAAAGCTACATGCAAACATATCTGCTGCATGACCACAACTTCCAAACGCATGAGGGGAAAGAGGAAAACACTTACCGGTTACCGGAAGGAAAATTGATCGGTTGTTTTCGGAGCTCACAGCGTTGAGATTACTCAAGTGTTTCCTGATTGAGATTGAATTGGTTCAGTGCGGAGAAATTTAAGAGAGAAGATGGAGGAGGAAGAAGAACGTGCTTGAAGAGGGTACTGGTTTTTCAGAGAAAAGGTCTACACTTGTAATGAATTTTAAAATTTTACTTCAAAAACAATTGCTCAGCCACTTGTTTGCTGCCACACGTGCGTCACCAAGGTTACCTTTTTTTTTAGCCCTTACACATTGCAACACTACAATTAGATTAGACTAATTGTTGAATTAAACTTAACACACAAAATACGATTACATTTAAAAGTTATCACAAGAACTTTTCTATAATAATAATGAGAAACAACCACAACACTACATGTTATAAAACCTATGTGTATCGCAAATACATGTTGTAAAACCCATGTGTATTGCAAAAGTTGTTAGTTTGTGAACATTGTTGGGTAAAACACATCTCCACTTTGATAGGGATTTGATTTCCTACTAAGGCTCTTCTGCACATCAAGACATGATATTTTTCTAAAATTCTTTGAAAACAGTTTTGAACAGCAGCTCATGTGAGATTCTTTCACAAATCTTAGATTCGAGACTCGTTCCGAAACACTATAAATAAAGTATGGTGCATTCTTCAAAACACAACTTTCTTACATTTTTTTATTTCTCTTTTTTTTTTCATATATCATTCTGAATTTATTATTTTACTCTTTTAGAGTTTCTTGTTAGTTCTGATATTCTCATATTTTTTAAGAAGTTCTTATTATATTATAAGGAACTTGTGCGACACACTATGGATAAGTCCTTAAGAATAGTGGATCTACAATCACGCATTGTGTGAGGATTTGAGAATAATTAAAAGACAAAGGAAGGAAACTTCCTTTGGTAATGATTTTATACTTATCTTGTTGATTATGATCCAACTAGCTTTGTAAAGGCTATTAGTTCTTCTAGTGCGGAACAGTGGGATAAGGTCATTAGGACTGAAATTGAATTAATTCAGAAAATAATAGGCTTAAATGCTTACTTGGTCCCTATGTTGAGTGGGTCTTTTCAGTTTAGTACCCGGTTTTAAAAATGTATAGATTAGGTCTCAAAGTTTTCAAAATTGTATGATTAAAGTCCCATCCGTTAAGTTTGAAGAAATGGCGTTAAATGTTAATTGATGTGGCAACTCACCTATCCAACGTGGCAAAAACAATTTTTTTTTAACAAAGACAGGTATGAAAATGTGCTTTCATTATAAAACGAAATACTTGCATCTTTACCATGTATGCTCTAATTATAATTTTGATTAGGTTAGGTTTACTTTTTATTAAATTTTATTTTTTTAAATCCTAATTAAAACCCTAATTAGATTCTCCCTAATTAATTTCCCAAAATTGAAAGATTGAAAAACCCTAATTAAACTTAATTTTTGACACCAAAAGAAACAAAAGTACCCACCAGAAACCAAGTAAATAAGAACCCATAAATCTCTCTCTCAAAGCCCCTGACCCAAGGAGACATAACAGAGAAGGGCATCAATTTTAACCTCAAAGCTTGAAAAATGAGTATTGATCCTCAATTTCTCCGAAGTACCACAACCCCAGAAGCTGAGTC
Organism: Vigna reflexopilosa; assembly: GCA_027742785.1. Taxonomy (NCBI): domain Eukaryota; kingdom Viridiplantae; phylum Streptophyta; class Magnoliopsida; order Fabales; family Fabaceae; genus Vigna; species Vigna reflexopilosa. Next base: position 8,571,377 of record CM050911.1, read on the forward strand.
AACGCTCCCTCATAGCCCAACGCATCAGAATAAACCCCGAAAGCCTCTTCAGACCTAACATCGAACCATCTCAAACCAAAACCATAACAGAGCTAAACCTCCCAAACAGATCATTCACAACGGGAATGAACACAACTGCCACAAATACGTCACGAGAAAAACGTGAATCACCCATCCGTAGGTGGCGGAGAGGAAACTCACCAGAAACATACCAGAAAAAACAGTGTCGTCGCGTCTCGACGACCCACCTCGATCCCCTTCTCGAAAAACTGCAAATCCACTCCCTCCTTCCTCTCCGCATTCTCGTCCCGCTTCTCCTCCTCGCTATCGCCGCTATCGTCGTCGCGAGGCGTTTGCAACGATAGGGTTGAAGGTGGTTACAGAGGAGATCGGAGGACAATCCTAAACCCTAACTCCGTCGTCGGCGAGGAGATCGGAGAAGGCTGAGGTGTGGGGGCAGGGGAAGAGAGTGAGAAGGGTGGCGTTGGCGAAGGAGGTGTCGGTGCAGTGTTCGCGTTTTCGTTCTTGGTGGCGTTCATGCTTCATGCTTCGGGAAGATGGAGGAAGACATTGTGAAGGCTTCCAAACTGCAGAAAGAGAGAGAAGAAGAAAAAGGATGTCCTCCACATCAGCTGAGAGTAATCAAGTGGAAGAAAAAGTTGCAGAAATGTGAACTGAATTTAGGTCAACTAAATGCCATGACAACATTTATTGCACAGCTCACATCTATAGTAATCTCAACGTTATCAATTTTAACACCGTTAAATGGATAGGACTTCAATCATACAATTTTGAAAACTTTGGGACCTAATTTATACATTTTTAAAACCGGGTACTAAACTTAAAAAACCCACTTAACATAGGGACCAAGTAAGCATTTAAGCCAAAATAATACTTGGACCTTAGTAGATTTACCTAGAGGAACAAAACCCATTGGTTGTAAGTGGATCTTTAAGAAAAAGTATCACCCTTATGGATCTATAGAGAAATATAAGGCAAGATTAGTAGCAAAAGGTTTTACTCAAAAATCTAACATAGATTATTTTGATACCTTAGCCCCTGTGTCTAGGATTTCCTCCATTTGAGTGTTGTTAGCTTTATCATATATCCATAAACTAGTAATACACCAAATGGATGTTAAAACTACTTTTTTGAATGGTGATTTGGAGGAGGAAATTTATATGAAGAATGTGTTGTACCTGGTCAAGAGAATAAAATATGCAAACTTTTAAAATATGTGTATAGGTTGAAACAAACACAAAAAAAATGACATGAAAAACTTGATAATGTGTTGTTATGTGATGGTTTTTCAACTATCAATGTTAATAAATGTGTGTACTCTAGATCTGTAAAGGGTGATTGTGTCATTATATGCTTGTATGTGGATGATATGTTAATTTTTGGTACATGCAATGAGATTGTCACTGGAACTAAATTGTTTCTAGGATCAAATTTTGAAATGAAAAACATAGGTAAAAGTAATGTAATTTTAGATGTTAGAATAATCAAGAAGAAAGATAGTATATTACTATATTACTATTCCAAGAACAATACATTGAGAAATTTCTTAAGAAATTTAGGTATTATGCCTTCAAACCAGTGAATACCCCTTATGATGCTAACTCTAAATTAATGAAAAATATAAGATAATTTATATCTCAGCCTCTGTATGCCTAGATAATTGGGAGCTTACTACATTTGATGAGCTTTTCTAGACCTGATATTGCTTACGCAATAGGTAGATTGAGTAAGTACACTCAATATCCAAATTAGGAACACCAGGATGCACTTGTAAAACTTATGAGATACCTAAGAGGTTCTGGATTAGCCACTGAATATTGAGGACTTCCCGCTGTACTATAAGGTTAAAGTGATGCTAACTGAATCTTTGATTCGGATGAGACAAAATCCACCAGTGGTTATATATTCACACTTAGGGGTGTTGCAATTACATGAAGACAGTCAAACAAACAATTATTGCAAAATCAACAATGGAATCTGAGTTTGTTTTTCTTGAGATGGCTAGTAGTGAGGTTGAGTGGTTAAAAAATTTATTAGCCAACATTCGACTAGGAATGAAACCAACCCTATCGGTGTCAATACACTGTGATTGTCAATCGACAATAGTTATAGCTAAAAACAAAAATTACATGAAGACAGTCAAACAAACAATTATTGCAAAATCAACAACGGAATCTGAGTTTGTTTTTCTTGAGATGGCTAGTAGTGAGGTTGAGTGGTTAAAAAATTTATTAGCCAACATTCGACTAGGAATGAAACCAACCCTATCGGTGTCAATACACTGTGATTGCCAATCGACAATAGTTATAGCTAAAAACAAAAATTACAATGGAAAGAATAAACATATACAATTAAGACACAATTTAGTGAAGTAGTTCCTGAAGAGTAGAACTATTTCCATTGATTATATGAAGACAAAACGAAATCTAGTATATTCTCTAACAAAACCCTAAGGAAGATATATGATCTCAGAAACATCGACGAGAATGAGACTTAAGCAACTTGCAAACAAACACATGATGATAACCTAATCTTTTTTATTGAAGATCCCATAAATAAGGTTCATACCGGAATCTAGCATATCCTCTGACAAAACCCATGGAAAAAAAATATGATCTCAAAAACATCGAGGGGAATGAGACTTAAACGACTAGTAAACAAACAATGGTAACCCAACCTTTGTGATTGGAATCCCATGAATAAGGTTCATATAAGTAAAAACAAATCACTTGTTATTTTTGATAGCACTAATTGATTTTAAATCAAATATGTCCATTCTTATGGTGTGTGTGTGTGTGTGTGTGTGAAAATGTTAAAGACTGCATTATTGAGAGGTTAAACTTTGTAATTAAAATTCTATATGGTAAAAGAATTTTAGTTTAAACAAAGGTTTTAATGATCTTCATATCCCTTACGGGTGGTGTATGATTTGCAGCATACACTTAATGAAATTACTTATATGAATGTCAAGTGAAGTGAGACTGTTTGCATGAGATCTTAGCAATGTCTCTAGAACACTCATGAATATTGGGCATGTGCATGACTTAGTAAGCACAACACAATGATAACAAGAAGGATTGTGGAGATGTATTGTGATTGATAAACCTCTAACACACATTCAATGTCCTTGGTTCATATAGCTTGTTATACCAACTACATTGTGTTAAGTTTCTCTATCTATGACTAGTTCATATAGCTCACTGTACCAACTTTGATACATTACATCTTATAAAACTCAAGAAAATTTCTTGTTTTTTTCTTTCAATTTTTCTTTCTTATCTTTTGTAATATGTGAAAGATTGTTATAAAATCCGTATGTATCGCAAATGCCATTTGTTTTTGAATGTTGTCGGGTAAAACGCAAATCTATACTTTGACAACAATTTGATTCCTATGAAAATGCAAGGTTCTTCTGCAAACCAAGGCAAGGCATGAGATTTTCCCAAAGTTCCTTTTCTTTGTTGAAAATAGTTTTGGCCAGCAACTTATGTGGGATTCTTCCACAAATTTGGATTGGTTTACAAACTTTATAAACAGAGTGCGAAACATTCTCCAAAACATATCATTCTCACATTCTCTTATTTCTATTATTTTCTCTCCTCTCTTTTTTTTCCTATATCATCCTAAGTTATATATTTTATTCTTTTAGTATTTATTGCTAGTTTTGATATTCTTAGATAGTTAAAAAAGTTCTTGTTTATCTAGAGAAATTTACACACAAAAATTACATATAAGTCCTTAAAAACGATGAATGTATTCTTATTAAAAAAATTATCTTAATTTTGTCTTATTTTTTCAACAATACATTAAAGGTCAACCTTGCAAATTTCTCCTAATGAAGTCATGATCCAAATGTTTAAAATACAAAGTTTATAAAAATTTATTTCAAACACACAACTCACCTCTCTTTCTTAATCTTTTTTACCAATACTTTGCAAATCGTTATTGAATTATCGTAACATATTTTCAGAATTTTTTTACGAGAATTATCGTAACAGATTTTCAGAATCTTTTTTACGAGAAGTGGTGGACACATCAATTGTGAGGTGAAATGTAAAACTCTCCAAATTGTTTGTTTCTTTATTAAACTTGATCAACAAATCTTATAAATACATATAAGAAATTAAATAAATAAGTGATAAGTAAATACATTGTAAATAAATAAGTACAAAGAAATTAGGGTATACAAAATGCTAAGAACAAATTGCAGAACAAAAGGATGATAGCATGTAGAATGAAATAGTCTACTTAAAAAAATGCAAAACAAACTGAAACTCTAATCTTATTAAAACAATGGAATCCAAATTTGACAAATAGAAAAAAAAAGAAACTTAAACGTGAACGGATCAAAGCACTATCATCAAGATATGTAAAGATAAAGTAGCAAACCATAAATCATGAAATTGGGAAAAATAGTTATTTATGAAAAGTTGCATAGCATGAGGACGAAATATTTATGATTATTATTATTGATTGTATAATAATTTTAGACAAATAATAGAATAACACGTAAATGATGTTCAAATAAAAAATGTTATCTAAGTATCATAATTTATGGGCTGAATTTAGAAATATATTCTCAAATTATATCCATTTAAGAATTGGACTGGATTGTCCAGTGTGAGCCCACATCAGTCATATGTGGATATACATCGGCACAAGCTGAATTTAGAGTGCTTTAATACTACTCCTAAACTCACGCAACCAAAAGCTGAATCATTCTGTGACATGTGAAGAAATAGGACATGTAGGTCTTGCAAGCAAAGTAACATTATCCTAAAAAGTCGAAAACAACTGACAATCATACGTAAACACAACTTTTTTTTAAATATTTTACACATTTCATTTTAATTTATAATATATCAACACAATAATAAGTAAATAATAAATTAATAAAAATAAACGTGTCAAAATATTTTGTTTTTTCAAAGACAACTAGAATCTCATGAGTAGGATCTTTGATGAAGAGGATAGATAATTCATAGAAGAATCAGTGAACACAAAAAGAGGAGGATAAGAGCTAACTAAATTCGTTGAAGTATTTATGAGCTTGAACTCCTAAACTTTAACAAGAACAAGAATGATATTTAATTTTAAAAATAAATTTAAAAACAATAAGATTAAACTTTGTTACCCATTTACTTGTAATCTAATCATTAAAATAACTTATCTTGTAAATTTGCCAACCTTATTCACACTAAAGTTTAGCAAGACTACCGAGGAAGAGATTATATATATGCATGAGTTTTCAGTCATGTTTCAGGAAGTAGAAAATTTCAGAAAACGTTAAAAAAGTTAGAACCAGGTAGGCTTCCAAATGTCAACCAAAACAACATTACCGAGTGCAGCACAGCACAGTGTTAATTTTAAGGCAGTTCATATTTATTTATTACAGGCTTCAAAACGATGAGAGAAGTCCACACACCGTTATCAACTCCGTTACCAAACCTACTAAGATTCCAAGAGTCTAAGCTCTCTTGGCCACTATCACCATCATCAACACCGTTACCAAACCTACCAAGATTCCTCCAAGGGCATATATATCATCAAAGAAACTTGTTTTAGTGTTCCCATCGGCATCCATCTTCTCTTTCTCAGTATCAGATGATGAGAATATGTTCTCAAGGAAACCAGGCACCCTACACCTCCTTACCACTTCAATCACTCTATGCTTTAAATTCCGCAGACGACCACTGATATTGGAAAACACGTTTCGCAAGTGAGACTTGGATGATGCTTCCATTTTTTCAGGTGTTTCAACTACTTCAGAAGCACAACTTGATAACTTTTCCACTTCCTCAGTTTCCTCTGCTCCAAATTCACCCACTGAAACACAATTCAATTAACATCTAAGCACTAAGAATGGATTATTTTTTAATGGCCTCTCCTTTCAATCTCTTAAGAGTGATATAGGGACAAAATTTTCACATCATTCCAAAAGTAATGGGACAAACATTAAAAACAAGGACAATGCCTGAGTCCAATTCCTTGGATACTTTTTTATGTTGTTTTCCAAGTAGAATTGAACTATTAGAATTCTACCTTCGTCGTTTATGCTAAATTTCAATATACACCTTTATTATGTGAATAACTGGAGTAAAACTCCAATTGGGTTGGAGAAAAGTACTAAAAGCACTGAAGGAACAGTTCATTTTTAAGTTTTGAAATCAAAAAAGATAAAAAAAGTTTGAGTTTTCAGTTTTTAGAACGATCTATCCTACCGAACAAAGACCCGTTAACTAGGAAATAGGATTACCTGTTAGTTGTGCTTGTAAGAGCCTGACAGCAGGATTTTTCATGACTGCATTCCATACATCTGGATCACAAGTAACTGAAGCTACAGCAGTCTGGTTGAAACCAAAGACAAGTGAATTCTATCAATTAATTCAATAAATGAACCTAAACCTTCATTTAATAGCCTTTTAGATATCATACACAAAACGAGATTGCTAAAGAGACTGTAATTTTGACTTCACCATCAGTTTACCTGAACCTCACGACTTGTGCTAAGCAAATGAAAAGCCCGAATTGCATTCTCTGGCGCTGAAGGATTTGAAATTGTGTCATAAAGTGTAGGAGACAGAGCAGAGATTTCACAACCAGGAGATGAATAATTAGAAGAACCGGGAGAAAAATATACTCTGAAAAAACAAAACATAAGATCTCAGATAGAGATAAGTATCACTGGATCTAATATCCCACAACGTATGTGTCTACGTGAACAAGAAAATCATCCTCCAACACGAAAAGCAGCATGATCCAAAAGACAAAACTAATAACCATGGTCCCACGATTGCACTCTTGACCCAAGAAAGGGAATTTACACAGTATAACTTCATCAAGCAATAATTTCTTCAAGACCAAAGTAAAATACTGGGAGTGAACTGATGACAGACATAGAACAAGAACATGTTTGGATAACTGTTGAACCCATTCCAAAACTACATTCAGAAAAAAAAAAAAACATATATAAAGTATTATTCTTCAAAAATGTGTTCAGTGTCTAAAGTACGTTCAATCAAAATGGTTATCCAAACACGCACCAGGTTTAACAGCACCAAATTTACTGAGACAATAATCATATATCAAGAAACAGGGATAAAATACGTTGAAGGAAAGAGTTTCAAAACGAAATAATAGGCAAAGTTAACAAAGGCAACAGTGTTTATCCCTAGTAACAAGAACAATCAATGAGATAAGATGCAAGTACTTCCTAGCATTTATACTATTATTATCCTCAAACTTATTTTACAAAGGTGAATAAGAGCAAGAGCCGAAGAAGGTATCATTTTCAATAAGATGTGGGTTTCCATATTTAGAAGAAAAAAAATGATTTACTTAGAGAATTTAATCGCAATCCTCCTAATGTGTCGTTTAAACTATCAACATGAAAAGATTAAAAATTTCAACTTTCACTGATTCTGAGCCAGCAAACCCAAACGAAACACGGTTAAGAAGAAAAGATCCTTACAGTAACCATAAAAATGAAACCTTTAGAAAAGCTAAGCAGAGTTAGAAAGTAAAACCAAAACAAAGACTTCAAAACAGAGATTGAAACCACAAATACACAAAAAATAACAAAATAAAATAAATTTATATTACAACAATCATCATCTATTAAAAAAAAATATGTTACTGATCAATCGCGTCCTTCAAGTCTGCAGTCGCTTCCTTAGCTTCCTCGAAAGTGGGGGCAGAACCGAATACCACCCTCGGCACAACCAAACCGCCGTCTTCGGCGAAGTCCCACTCGTCCCACGATGCCGCCGTGTGCACCGGGACAACCTCAGCGGTCTTCGCTCCCTGCGACGACACGCCAGCGACCGACAAGGGTGGCGACGCGTTGCGAACCGATTGCTCGGTCGGGAGCGCCACCGGAAAGCCATGAAGACCCGACTTGGAGACGCCAATGCCGGCAATCTTCGCCGCCGTCCTCATAACTCCTCCGCCACCCATTTGAGCAATAAGTGAAGTGAGAGTAGCACGAGAAAGGAATAATATAATTCTAATACGTTGTGATCACTTTTAAATATTCTACGCGGTACACATTCCTAAAAGATCATCACAACATACTTTTTATTATCATCGCGTTATCTTATTTTAAATAGATGACGTTTAGTATTTCTATTAATTTAATATACTTTTTAAATAAAATATGTGTTTTATTTTTCATGATGTGTGTAATTTATAATCTAAATGAAAATAAATCAGGGGAGCAATATAGGATATAAATTTGAGTGAAAAGGGGAAATAATTGTAGTTGGAAATAGTAAAAACTTAGTAAATGAATACTTTTGTTTATTATTTTACTATTGTATATATGTTAGATAGTTGTAAGATTTAGTATACTATAATTTTAAAATACAAGTAAGAATAAATTGGATATTAATATTGTTATAAATAGCGGTGGAAGCACTTCATTTATTTATTTTGTAATGAGTTTATCACTTCTTTTACAAAAGTCATAAATAAAAATATCACAAAATAATACATTTGATTATACACTTTGATAACTAAATATTGTTTAACTACTAGTAAGAATTATTGATGTCAGGTAGCTAAAATAGATAATCAGTTAAAAGACAATAATTAGAAATTGTAAAAATAATAAGAGAACTCAGAGGATTATGGAATTATAAATTAGGTTTAATATATCATTTTAATCTTGGGGTTTGGTTCAAAGTGATTCTATCTTTTAAAAAAAGTTCAGTAAGATCTCATATTTCGTTAAAAAATATTTAATAAGGTCCTTTTCGTTTACGTTGTTAAAAACATAACGCTGCAAATGCCACTGTGGTCAAACCTGAGTGAGTTGTGCAGTTTGATGAATACGTGGCATTGTGTAAATATTTTTAAAAAATATATAATGACATCAGCTAGGTTTAACGAAATAGGTTAAATTGTAATTTTTGGGTTTAACAATGTGGTGAATCTGGTCTTGTAATCACTATGGCATGGTGATTCATTGAAGGTCAAATTTGAAGAGCGTACATACATGGGGTAAGTGTTGCTAATCCTAGCCTACTTATTTGATGTTCTTGTTGTTGGACTTGGGGGTTAGGGTTTGAGGTAGAAATAGAGGGTGGAGTGGAGGTGGAAAGTGATGGTGGAGAGGAAGTGGACAAAGATGATGGACTAGAGGTGGAAACTGATTTGGATAGTGATTATGTATGTTTATGGTTTGCTTCTACGATTTGGATAGTGATTATGTATGTTTATGGTTTGCTGCAGGTGTGAATTGGGTTTCTAAGAGATTTGGATAGTGATTATGTATGTTTATGGTTTGCTTCTACGATTTGGATAGTGATTATGTATGTTTATGGTTTGCTGCAGGTGTGAATTGGGTTTCTAAGTGTCGTGATTGCGATTTTCTTGTTCATATTTGGGTTGGAATTTCTGGTTTGCAGGTTAGGGATTTCGATTCAGTTCTTGTTTAATGGAATATTGACTGGCCCCACACATCAACACGAGGCTTTCCAATGTGCTTTGTCCTCACTCGCACATTTTTCGGGAACACTTTCCAGAAGGTCACCCATCCCTAAATTACTCCAGGCTAAGCACGCTTAACCATGGAATTCTTATGGGTTAGGCTATCGAAAAGCAAATGCATTTGTTGATATGAGTAGCCAAATCAATTCCTTTAAGTTATTCTTCAACTGTATAGTCCCATAACTATACAGTCTCTAGATCCCTCTCATTCCGGTGTATGTTCGATTCATTCATGTGCCCCTTCCACTAGAAGCCTATCGGGAGCCGCTCTTTGTTTGTGCCCCTTGCACTTCGTACCTCTTGCACCGGCGATCACTCTCCGCCCTCGTCAGTGCCCGAGCGTCACATGCCCACCAGCTTCCGCTTTGGTTCGTCCTCGAACCACACCGTACTAGGAGAGGCTAGTCTCGTGTTGATGTGTGGGGGCAGTCAATATTCCCTGTAAGTCGTCGGGGCGTTACACAATGCATGGTGGAGATTTTGCCCTGATTACTGGCGACGCGGTTTAGGGTTTTATGGTGGCTAGAGTTTGATTTCTGGGTTTTTTGTTGTTTTTCTCTGCTTCGAAATGTAGGTCTGAGTTGATGATGGTGACGACGACATGGCGGCTTGAGGGTTTGGTGGTGGCGCCTTTCGTTCTGTGGCAGTAGTAACAACACTGATTAGAACACCACTTTCACCACAATGTTGAACCCAAAAATGGTGAAATCACTCTTAGATTGTAATGTGTGGCAAGAGTTTTTATAACTTGCCTTTAACCACTTGTTTAATTTATCAATAATGAAGTATTAGGTAGGGTTTAGTTGCCATAACTCTTCCTTGACCAATAGTTGTTAATACGATACACAATATGAGTTCTTTTTGAACTCATCCTTAACCGTTAAATTTTTCACGATCAAATCGTTCGGTAAGGGTTATGTTGCCGTAACTCTTCCTTAACCTAGAGTTGTTAATATAATACACGGTAGGAGTTCTTGGAACTTGTCCTTAATTGTTGAGTCAAAATGCTCGATTGTATAGAAACTACAATTGCTTGTCTTGAAAATATGATTTTATTGCTTTGGTTGCCTTGTTAAAACCTCTCCAACTAAAATTGTCCTTAGGAAAAATGTTGGTGGTAGGAAAAAGTACGCCGATCAAAGTGTACAAAGTTTAACTAAAATAAAGCTTAAGATTAGACACGTTCCAAGTATTAAGCACACTCTTTCTAGGGTGTTGCTGCAAGTGGTATGCTTCATTCTTCAAATTTTCCACTATCTTGAAGGGTCTTTCCTAATTCGATGCAAGCTTGCCATATGTGAGTTTCTTTCGAACTTCATTCGTTTTTTTTCCAAACTTGGTCTCCTTTATTGGAACTTATCAATTTGACTTTACTATTATATCTTTGACCTACCATGCTCCTACATGCTTATGCTTGAATGGTCAATGCTTTTCTTCGTTCCTTTATATTATCCAATTCTATTCTTAATTATCTCCTATGAGAAGGTTCACTAATCTCTACTGACATATTTTTATCATACGTTAGATTTAAATAAAATGTTATCCATAAACTCAATATTTTTACTTTTATCAAACTAAAAGAGGTAACATGAGCCTTTTATACAATATTTTTTAAATATAAAAGAAAAAATAATTATTATATATTGTTTTCATAACTAATGTATTTAATTATGATCTAGTTATCATATATATCATTTTAGCAATTACATTTAATAATATTTTGATTTTATTTTTTTTAGTTCAATATCAATTTAATGATATTAAAAATTCCTTTTAACATTATGGTAACTAATTTTGTTCTTTGAATTTTAGTAAAGAAAATATGATTAGTTTAAAATTTTAGCTTCAATTTTTTATTGATCATTTTTTAATAATTTAAATTTGAACTTATTTCAATTGTATGAATCGAGCCTTCTCTGCAACAGACGATTTTCCACTTGTTGTCTCCGATCCAATTCTTATTTGTCAACATTATCACGAGTATCTCTCTAAGGTCTTTCGATATCAAAGTCAATTCGGTTCAGATAGCAAGAACAATAATAAGTAATTAATCTGTTGTTTACCACCTTACCTCAAACCTTTATTTATAAACTTTGTAATAGACTTTTGATTATAGTTAATCTAATTACTATTTAGATATAACTAACCTTGATTAAGCCTTTATCCAAAATGGTTTCAATTAACCAACTTAATCTTAACCATTTGGTTATTGTGACACTATAACTGTCTAGTTTGTTGCAAAAAAATCATCTAAACTTAAAGTTGACCGATCGAGTAATTATTTATCGATCCAAATATATTGTATGATTCTATTTATCAATCGTGCTTGAAATATATTAATTTTTGACATCAACACATGAGTAATGTATATTTTATTTAATTTCATTACTAAGTTCGTCATATTTTGACGCTTTCTATTTTAAATATTATAGCAATAAAATCACTTCTTATAATAAATATTATACTAAAAAAATTACAAAAATAAAATGAAAGATTATCAAAAATATAGTTATTTACATAAAAAGTATTTAAAAGTGATAGTTCTAATTTAATTATCAATAAGTTAAAAATTTGAAAAAAAAATCCAATAATAATATTTTAAGTATTACATTATGTAATTTGTGACAAAAATATAATTTTTAAATGAATTATTTTGATTATCTCAAAATTGAATTCGTCACTAATTATAGTAGTAAAACATATGCATATGATTTTTTTATATTAAAAAATAATAAAATTATAATTATTAAAATATATAACTATTTTTTATAATTTAATTGTAGATAATTTTTATTTATCTTGTAAATGATTTTAATTTATTTAATAATTAATTTTTATTTATTTAATTTTAAAAAGTAGTTAAATTTAAAAAATTAGTTGTATTTAAATAAAATGGTAACTTGAAGAATAAAAATGAAAAGAAATATATATATGTGTATATAAATATATATATATATATATATATATATATATAAATTTTATTTTTTAATTCTTTTTTTAAGAAAGAAAAAAAGTTAGAAAATAGTATATAATTATTATTATTATAAATAAGTTGATTCTAGACCCAACTGAAATGGACACGTTCGGTTTGTGGTTGATATGAATCCTGCACTGTAAATATCAAGGCAACCTTAACTTCCCACATATTGCTGCGATCATTTTCCAAATGGAAGCGTTTAGCTCGATTCAATCCTCCTCTGCTTCCACGTCTCTTCTCAATTTTCAGGTATTACTCTCACGTTTGAACAAATGCTAACCCTCTTCTTTCATCTTTTAACACTTTTATACTTAATAGTATTATACGAAATTATCTTCACAACCAATGTTGTAAGCATAATTTAACTTCCTTGAATTTTCTACCTCTTGGATTTTACTGAGCCAACATAAAATAGGTCATCTCATGTTCCTTACATATTATCCTTTTACTCTTATCGTTCAGTAAAATTGGGTTATCCAGGAAGTTCATTGAATGTCAAAATCATTTCTTCAAGTTGAACTTTGATTCTTATTGATGTTGTTGCTGAAGATGGAACTTCCCTTTTAATCAGAGCCAGTGAAAGTTTGGTACTTGTTGATATAATTTTTGCTTCATCTTGTTGCTCTTCTGTTAATTCATACTGCAGGGGCCTCAGTTGGCTAAAAGAAAGTTTTGTAAGAATTCTCCACACACTATTTTGGCATCATCTACGCTACCTAAACCATTTCTTCAGATTTATGGTAGACCTCAGACATTAATTTATACGTCAACGAGAATTACTTCTGGAGCACACAGACCAGCAATATCGGCTGAAGCTGGACGACAAAATTGGGATTTTGGAAGATTTGTAAAAACACTATACTTCTTCAATGGGTTTCCATCTCCTGCTAAGGTAACACTGTCTTCAACTTTCAACTAGTATAACTAGAGAGTAATAGGAAGGAAAAGAGAGAGAGAGAGAGGGAGGGAAAGACTGGTATGGATCTACTAATGAATATTCTTCATTTCTGAATTGTGAAGTTCTTTGACTTTCTAGTTGAGAAACTTTCTGGTCCTTCCCCGAGTGAAATGGTTAACACAATTAGAACTTCTGATATTGTCCTGGTAGCTGGAGCTACTGGTGGCGTTGGTCGAAGAGTAGTTGACATACTGCGGAAGAAAGGAATTCCCGTCCGAGTATTGGTATTGTTGTTAACTTACCTTTTTCACAAGATTTCATTGCATATAATAGTTTCTAGGTAAATAACAAACAAAAGAATTTAGAAATTTTTTGTCTATTAATACTTGAATTTGGTGCATAACAAATATTATATTTCTGTCAATATTTATCAGGTTAGAAATGAAGAGAAGGCAAGAAGAATGTTAGGCTCAGATGTTGATTTGGTGAGTCAGTTTCATAATGTACTGAAAGACTTTACAAATGATCAAATAAATTCGTAGTATCTTCTTTCGTTACATTTGTTTTGGGTTCTGAATTTTGCAAAAGTTGCCACCTTACATTTGTAGTTACCATTTTTGTTCACAATGAGGAGTTATTGGACCTAAATACAATGAATCCAGCAATGATGGAAGATAAGTAAGCTTGGTGAGCATGTGTTTGCGTGGGAGGAGATAATCAATTTGACTTCTGGACATATGAAGTTCTTCATTGATTTTTCTGTGGAATATCTGCTAATATTTCAAGATTTTGTGGAATATAATGATATTCCTCAGTATCGAGTGATTTGCAAAGAGTGCACTACGTAAATTGATTGTTTCTTTATCCATTACTTTTCTCTGCTGCCAACTTACCTTTATATGTGCACTAAGGTTATTGGAGACATTACAAAAGATAGCACTTTGATCCCTGAATACTTTAAAGGCGTGAAGAAAGTGATTAATGCTGCTTCTGTTATAGTTGGCCCTAAGGAAGGAGACACTCCAGACAGAGCAAAATACAGCCAAGTATGTCCATTAGATTTATTTGGACAAAAAAATTCGATTTTTCTTACACAGTAATTACTGCTTATCTTTCACTGAGAACTAGGTGTATAATCTACTAATGATTCTATTTGGACAAATTTTTCCATAAATACTTACAAAAAAAGTCAGAAGAAAAGAATGAGATAAACTTCTTTCGTATGCTAAAATTAGGTTATGAATATGTTAAGAAATTAACTTATGCATAAGATAATTTTAACTTGTACGAAAACAAAAATTATTTTCTCATTTGAGTCTCCTATAACTGTTTATGGGAAAATTTTTAACAATGGGGCCATTATCAACTTGTTACTACTCTTAATTGTTCTAGTTACATGATTTTTGGTGAATGCTTCATATTTATTTCTCACTAACGGAATGAACTTATTTTTGGTGCAGGGAGTTAAGTTCTTTGAGCCAGAGGTAGCTTACTTATTTTCTTTTCTATTGAAATTATCTTCAGAGTCAGAGGTTTTGTTGTCTACTTAATTTGAAAGTACAGTTGGTCTGAAGCTTATTTGTGAAGTTCTTGAAGTTTCTTTTCTTAGTTATTGGTTGTTGAAAACAGATAAAAGGTGATTCACCAGAAAAGGTAGAGTACATAGGAATGAGAAATTTGATCAAGGCTGTGAAGGACAATCTTGGACTTCGAAGAGGAAGGCTATTATTTGGATTTGAAGGTAGGTTCTTAGTTGACAAAACAATTAATTGTTTTTATTCAACGTAATTGCCAGATCAAACTTTTTATATACATGTCCAGTGACCACCAAACTTAACTTTGGTGAATAAAAGGAAACTTGTAGAAGCAGAATTAATTTTTATTCTTTCTTGAGGGTAGAGGGTGCAAGAGGCTATGAGGCACAGTTCATGCATTAAAAAGTGTTCTGAATCCACTTGGCTAATAGTTGGAAGAACAATTACGGGTTGATATATTGGATTGAGCTTTGAACTTTGAGCATTAAGTTGCGAGACTGATTGCAGCATCTCTGTTGCATGGATTGGCTTTGTGCTTGTAACATTCTATATTTAATATTATACTTCTGGTTTTTACCTTTGTTTTGAGTATTTCAGTTTTAATTCTGTGCATCCTGTGAATAGAATTTTCTTTTCTATTTTCCTTGCAGGCAATAATTACAGGCAACTTCCTTGGGGTGCTTTAGATGATGTGGTAATGGGCGGAGTTAGTGAAAGTACTTTTCAAATTGACCCAAGTGGGGGTGAAAATGGTGGGCCAACTGGGGTTTTTAAAGGTATGTGTCAAATTCTTGACAATGCATGTGATTTCGCTTTTGGGGGAATTTGTAAGCTGTGTTTTACTGTCCAAAATAATACAACTGTGTCTAGTTCAGGCGTTGTTTCAACGGCAAACAATGGTGGCTTTACAAGCATTAGAACTAAGGTAATGAACAACATTTATATTAACTTTTCAATGAGCTCAGGCAGTTGGCAGTGACATATGTGATTCAATACTAGACCACTGTATGAGAATAAAAGGTTACATTTTGATTAAAATATTATTTAAACCAACTCTGACGCAATCTTCTTTCGAAATCTTGAAAATGACCTCAACTTGTTCTCTTCAATAGAAAAGTATCCTGTGTCTTCATTCCTAATGTTCCTCTAAATTCTGATGAATGGATATAAACTCGGAATCTCTGTGCTGGTTCACTTTTAGCAACTTAATAGTTCAGTGCTAGTGAAATGTATATATATTAAAGAACCGTTTGGTTTGAAACAAGGAAAGCACTTATTTATTAGGTAAGTAAGAAATGAATACAGTTTTCCCTTGAAGGCATGTAATTTGAAGTATGAAATAAAGGTTCAGAGAACATCAGCATATAAAATATTTTGCATTTATTATTTTTTCTAGGACTATATTTTTCCATTAGTTGGATTATTAACGTTTAACTGTATGTATGACTGTAATTATTTCTAAGTTTTTGGAGTTTCAACCTGCCTATGGCTAATTGTTATTGCTGTGATTATAGTATATTATGATTTCACTTTAACCAGTCACTTAGTGAAACAAAGTTCTTATATAAAAGGAGAGTTCTTATATTTCAGAATTTCTCAGAACCTGAAAATCTTTCTGCATATGATGGTTTGGAGTTCCGCCTAAAAGGTGATGGCCGTAGATATAAAATCATTGTTCGCACAAGCAGTGATTGGGACACTCTTGGTTACACTTCAGGCTTTGACACTGAAAAAGGAAAATGGCAATCGGTAGGTATCATCTATTGCTGTTGCTTCAGTTTGTACTATCTAATACATGCTCAAGTGTTTTGTTCTTTTGTCTTTCATAGATTCAAGTGCCATTTTCTTCCTTGAGGCCTGTATTTCGAGCAAGAACTGTGTCTGATGCTCCACCATTTGATCCAAGCAATGTTGTATCGTTACAGGTATGGCTTTGCTTGTACTCCTTTAAGTCTTTTGGCTTAGAAATCCCACTGGTTCTTAACGATGGAGCTAAATTCTCTGCAGCTCATGTTCAGCAAGTTTGAGTATGACGGTAAATTAAATGAAACTTTTGTGGAAGGTCCATTTGAGCTTCCAGTGTCTAGCATAAGGGCATATATAAAGGATCCAATAACACCCAGGTAATAGCCTTATCTTTTTGGTTGTCTTTTCCATGCATTTCCCTAATATACTTTATCTATTTTTGTACTCCTTTATGTGTCACATCTAGGTTTGTACATGTGAGCTCAGCAGGAGTTACAAGGCCTGAAAGGCCTGGGCTTGATCTAAGTAAACAGCCTCCTGCCGTTCGATTAAACAAGGAACTGGGTTTTATTCTCACATTTAAACTAAAGGTAAAATATCTGGTGATGGTTCCTTGTTTAGCACAGATACATTAATATTACTAAATTTATAAGATCAAGTGTTTTGTTCTTGTTTAAGTTAATAACTAATTGATTTTAGAACCTGTGAGAGTTGATTGAACTGGAGCAAAACTGATGAATAAAACCAATTTGAACGGGTTGCTGTACTTTTTTTTTTATTTAATTTTTTACAATTATAAAAAGTATTTTTAATTAAATAAAAGTCTGCTCTAAACCAAGTTACAAAAAGGCCAATGTATGAGGTTTCCTTATAAATTGTTATTTAACCTCTATTGATTTTTTATCTTACAAATCACGGAATATAATCACTTTGTGTTAATTTGAATGGCTCCCTTACTTGTTTTTAATAATTGTGTTAGTTTATTAGTCATAATATTATATACCAAAAATATATATTTAACGATTAGCGGTTCCAACTACAGTTCAACTTAATAAATCATGAATCACTGTCTTCACAAGTTCAATAACTGGTTTGGTTTTTAAAGCATTATTATTCACACATGCAAGTTCCTTCTAATATCTTTAATATATATGTGTGTGTGTGAGAAATTTTCCAACTGTCAAACTGTTTTGACTACTTCACATATAAAGTGGCTAATGTTGCAACAGGGCGAAGATTTGCTCAGGGAAAGTGGCATTCCTTATCTAATCGTGAGGCCTTGTGCATTAACTGAGGAGCCTGCTGGTGCCGATCTTATTTTTGATCAAGGAGATAATATTACGGTATGGTGAAAACAAAAGATGGATGCTTTTCTCAGTTCAAGTGCTCTGACTAAACTCTTTATCTCACAATACATTTCTGCTTATTCTCGATATTTATAGCAATTCATTGTAACCATATATATAGTAGCATTTTGCTCATTGCCGAATGCTATTCAAAACTTAACAGGGTAAAATATCAAGGGAAGAGGTTGCTCGTATGTGTGTAGCTGCACTTGATAGCCCTTATGCGTGTGACAAAACATTTGAGGTCAGCCTTTTCTTTCATTATGTTCATGTTATTCACAATCTGTTTAATATTTTTACGTTTTCTAAATGTAATGTGAACTTATCTTGATCCGGGGACCTCCATTTTGGAGAGGCGCCTGCTTCACAAATCTAATATTACCTCTGTTGCTGCTTTGATTATGAAATAGCAGTGATATTGCATTTTGGTTTTTATATGGATCATATGCATGTAATCACATGGATCTAGTATTTGATTATGGTCATTCTCACTCTATTTTACTAACTACATAATCTTTAACATACATTGCAGGTCAAAAGTGTCATTCCATTTAGTGAGCCATTCACTGTGGATCCAGCAAACCCTCCCCCAGAAAAGGACTATGACATATATTTTAAAAATCTAAAAGAAGGCATTACAGGGAAGGAAGCTCTCCAACAAGATCCTGTATCTGTTTAGTGTTGGAGCATTGTACAGTTCAGCTATGAACATTGCAGATGCCAGAATACGTTGAGAGCTATACAGTCTTTTGATCTATAGCGATCTAAACTTGACAAATTTGTTTACCTTCTAAACCAAGTTACATATGACCTTTACTTTACAAGATGCATGTATATTTTGTCTTTAAATAATGACCTTTTTCCTCTTTTGTTCCAGCAAATAGGAAATCAAAATTCAAACTGTAAGGTAAAGCTATCGTTTTTCATTTCTTATAGCAGTTTAAGTTTTTTTTTTTTTTTTTTTTTTTTTTTTTTAAATTCAAATGAGCTTAAGTTTCGTATGGAATAAAAATGAACAAGTTGAGTATCTTATAAGAAAAAATACCTATGAAACCATTATCTTAAGTTTTTTTTTTAAGATGGAGGCACTATCATTTTCGAATGCTAATTTGATTCAAATCAGTATTTTTATTAAATCTTTTTAGTGAATTTTTCTTGAAATATCTTAGTAATATTTTTAAAATGTGTTATGACGGTTTAAAATTAATTTAATTATATTCAACTTCTTTGATAAAGAGTATTTTGTCCAATTTTTCTTTAGGAAAAAGAAATTTATTACTGGTGTCTGTAGTTCGATTATGATCATCCATGTTTTTTAAATTGAACGGATGTTTCCTTGTCTAATAAAAAGATATATGGATTGAATTCTATGTTATTTGTTGCATGTTACATTCAACCCAACCTAATTCTGTCCTAAAGAATTTGGTTTACGTTAGAGTTAATAGAGTTTAAATATTTTAATTTTTTTCAGTTAGAACTTTTTTTATTGCCTGAACATTAAAACATTATAAACTCAGACATCGATTTGTAGTTCCAATAATGGTATCAACTATTGTTTAAGAGAATAAAACAATTGATCTGTCCATGCTAATTCTCTACAACTTTCATATATGTTAGTAATAATTATTATAAATTTCCGTATAAATAATAAATTATTTGTTTCACATCATGTCAGTGATTAAGGGCAAAAACAATAAATAAATTAAAAGAAAAAATTGTTCTATAGTTACAATTTTTACAGATATACCAAAATTACAAGTAACAAAATGGATTGTAATCCAAATATTGTATCTTAAAGGATCAGCGCTTTACTTACATAATTCAATATTTGCATATTGAATAAAATTTAAAGAAACTAATTTGTAGTTTAGTGTTCTAAATTAAATAATATATAAAATTAAAAAAAAATAGAACTTGTTTTTTTATCAAATAATTGGTCGCAAGGTACGTATGATAATGTGAAATTTGGATGAGAAGTCGAAAATAATGGAACTTACTAAATAACTCCCCATTCAACTAATTAAGTATTGATTCAGTTTTTATTTAATGTTTATGATCAGTTCGTGATTATTCAAAGCTTAATTTTAATTCCTTAAAAAATTGAGCCAAAGTCAAGTTAGTGGTGGATTTGTAATTCCTTGTAGAACTCAATCAAGTATCCAACTTTAGACGCAGACAGTTTTAAAGATGTCTAATTATGACAAACCTATTCATAATAAAAGTCTTAATTTCTAGCTAGGATTAAATTCCAATGACAATTAATACTCAAGAAAACGAGATAATGAATCATATAAAATAATTAAGAGGAAACATTAACATAATTCAAACTTGATGTTACTTAAAAGAAAGAGTTTTAGTATATTTTTTATGTCCCATCTAATAAAATTTCATATGTAATTATTTTAAATGATGTGATAAATGATTGTCATTCAACTCAATTATACTCATGAGCTTCTCGAAGAAATTATAATATTTGAGTGTTATTTCTTAGGATAAATTTAAATTTTAGACATTTATTATTTTATTAGTTTTGGGTATAGTAATATTTGGTTTGATTTTATATAGATAAAATAAGAATGGGTAGTTATGATTTTGTGTTTATCTATATTATTTTATAATAGAATAAGCAGATTTTATTTTTAATTGGGTTGATATTTTATTGTCAGTTTTTATTATTTGTACTTGACTCAATGCCTGATTTGCACCTATTAAAGGTTGCCAATGTTTAATGAAAACAATCCACAATGGATTATTTTTAACTCTTCCTCCTTGATAAATCCAACAATTTCATTACACAATGTGGTATTGCTTTCGGGATTCGTGAAAGAGGGTGTTTAAATTTGGAAAAATGATATTTTGACACTTTCAAGATGACAAATTTTTGACACCGGACACGTGTCATGTTTTCATTGGTAGACGTTTGAGAAAATAAAAAAAATAACCATTTAAAAAATTTGTTTTCTCAAACCAATAAAAACGTGACACGTGTTCGGTGTCAAAAATTTGTTATCTTAAAGATGTCAAAGTATCATTTTTCTTAAATTTGTGTTCCTTTTGTGTGTGTTAGTCATTTTCAAGTGACATTGTCATACCCTATGTGACTTCTAATTTCATGACTGGATTGGCGAGTCTGAAAGATTTGAAATGGACATTAAACATTAAAGTCTTTCTTTTAAAAGAACACTAAAATAATACCTTTCAAACTTATATTATAATTAGAAAATTATGAGTTTAAATTTAAGTGCATTCAACCATAGATTATTAGTTTGGTTATATAACTACCTATAGAAGAAGAATTGAGAAAGAATATTAAAACATGGTATTGGTAGAGAAGTGAAATTGTGTTGACGAACCCTATATATGAACATGTGACTATTAGTATATCTTAATCAAGAATGAATAACAGAGAATGCTAGGGGACCCAAAGGTACTGTGGTATGAAAACAATGGATCACAAATTGATATTCTATATGATATTTTGCATAAAAATGCACACATATACATCTTTTGCGGCTAACCAAAAAGAATAGAAATACACGTAAATTCCTGTGAATATGATACTACAATCATAGCGAAAATTTTGGATTAATTCACTTTTGTATTGTAAACAAGAAACAGTGAAGAAAAATCTTGCCACCTTGTTTACATACACTATCAGGCACAACAGAACACCTGCAAAAAGGATAACGCATAGAATTTATCAGTGGTAATTAGGTAATGAAGAAGAAGAGGAAATTGAGATGTAGCAGTAGTTGGAACCAATGGAACAGGGAAAGAACCAAGAAGTATGACTATACAGTGAAACAAACTCTGAACTTTTTGGCATGTTTTCTTGGAGCAGTTTTTCTTCTGAGTCTTTGAAGCATCTCTTGCTCAGTGAGTATCCTTCCGGGTGAGTTCAAGAACACCGTGCGTGGAACCGGAGGAGACCACAACCCACTTTGTTCATAATCAAAATCAAACGGTGACTCATCGTTGAACTTCTCTAGCAACCTATCAGACACGGGCTTTGGGACATGCTGAACTTTGATCTTTTGTGGAGAGGTATTGGTTTTGGGCAGCATTTGAGTGGGAGATATGAGTGATGGTGAATGAAAATTTGAATGATAACAAGGCAATGTGGTGAGTGTTAGATAAGGAAAATACAGGGTGTGAGAGATGTAGCATCTGCAATGGAGACAAATTTTATGAGGGGCTAATTATGCAGAAGGTGGGAACTGTGACAAGGACGTGTATGGCTGTATACAATCATAGATAGGTCGTGATCACCATAATATCAGATAATGAGATTCTTTTGCTCTTTCAATACCAAGTCTTCACTTTGTTTGTTTCCACAACCTGCATTTAAATATACCAAAATACTTATTCAACTGAAACTTTTCGTTTCAAAAACCATATCAAAATCACGTTGGAAAAGAACTGGATGACAAAACCACATTCTGGCCCTGTGTTTATGTGTGTAAAATGGGGAGCCATTATATAAAAGGAAAATGATACTTTCACACCTTTAAACACCAAAACACGTGTAACGTTTTTATTGGTTTGAGAAAACAAATTTTTTAAATGGTTATTTTTTTATTTTCTCGAATGTCTACCAATTCGATATAAAAAATTTGTCATCTTCAAAGTGTCAAAATATCATTTTCATATATAAAATGAGTATTTAAGTGTACTCGTTTTTCCCTTAAAGGCATGGGAAAAGTTTGATTCGTTTATTCTCTGTTAGTACTGTGTTTATGTGTGTAAAATGGGGAGCCAGGTCTGGTGTTTCTGTAATCTCTGAGGGTTAAAATGTCAGATTTTGTTTGCATCTTTAAAGTACAAGGAGGAATCAGTTGCATTACACAGAAAAAACTATCATCATTTCACTAACCGCTTTGTGTCGATAGTCATGGTTGAGAATGTTGTTTTTGGTATTTCTCTCCCTTTGTCTCCTAAAAATGAAAGAAAACCTTGTATTCTATAGGATTAGTTAACCGTGTATAAAACCATGTGCTTTAATTGAAAATAAATAAAGAATTTAGTGTAAATTATTAGAATTATTTCTTTTATTATTATACAATCACCTGTCTTCGTTTAAAATATCAAATAGTTTTTTATTCTAAGCTAATAAATTATACAAGTTAATAGTTAATATTTATCCTTTTCATTTTCACATAATATATCTCATTTCTTAAAAATGATAATTTATATTTGAAATATAATTATTTAAATTTAAAATTTAATCCAATTATTTAGATTGCACTTTTAAAAATCCAGTCTATTTTCATTGTTTTTAAATGGGCTATCCAAGGATACATTTGGGCCTTGGTACTACTGCATGCACATTGGCCCGTAATGTGAACAAAAATAAGAAATCCAGTAAGTTTTTTAAAGGATGTAGTTGTCAGATTTCAGAATTCAATGTAAAACTTCATATCCTAAAAAGCTAGCAGATTTTCGAATCCGATTAACACTTACAAAAAATGGATTTTACAGTCCGATGAAAAATAAAAATTCACACCTGGATTTTAAAATCTGATTAACAAAAAGATTTATACTAAATTTCAAAATTTAATAAAAAAAAATTGATACTTACCTAAATTTCGAAATAAGGTAAAAAAGAATTGACACGATTTAAAATATGGTGAAGAACAACATGATTCTCCATTACAAATGGTTTAAAGAAAGATTGTGGTTTTGTGAAAGTTTTGAACTTTCCTTTTAGTTGTTAATGTATGCATATTTTTCTCAAACGAGAATATGGCTGTTGAACGCAAGATGCAATTGATGACGGTTAATGTTGTTAGAAAAGTTTATAAAGTGTTGAAGTTGTTTTCCAAGTAATGGTGTTTAATACAGTTTGAAACGTTTCATGAGCCAATTTTGAGGTAAATTATTGTTAGTTGGTCTTGTCCCATATGCTTTACAGTGACTCTTTTTTGTTATACTATTCTTTGTCAAATCATAACTTATGGTTTGGTCAAGACCAATCAATAACATTTCTTTATAATCATGAGAAATTGACGGCTGTCTTCTATTTATATATTTCGTAATAAATTAAGGGTATACTTAATATAAATATATATTTTAAGGTAACTAATATAAATATCTGTTTCTTGTATCTAGAAAGAAAAAGTCCATATATGTCTCTTTTTCTTCTCTTATGAAAAAAGAATATTTATTTTCAAAATATTGATGTGATTCCAATAAGAAGAAATCCTTAACTAATAATTGTAATGCACACATATTCATAGCCCCATCTGGTTCTAGAAAATGTTTTTGTTTGATATAATACTAGTGTTTTAATAATATTCCTTAATTTCGTAAGTTTTAGCATAAAGTCAATTTTTTGGTTATTTATAATTTCACTCTTATGTCATTTTCCTTATAATTTTTTGGTTATTTATAATTTCATGATTTAAAGCAATAATCAAATAAAAATATAAATTTGACCCATTCGCTAAATCCAGCTTTTTGTAACTTCCACGTCTACATTAAACTCTTTACCTAAAATATAACCACAAATAAAGTTAGGTAATAATATAAATAAACCTTTAATAACCATCTGAGCATAACCACAATTTAAATTACACGAATGGCGAAAAGGTAGAAAAAGATAGATATAAATATTAAACTTTAGGGCGCAACTTTGACAACTTAAAAATTAAACAGTTGAATCATCATAAAGAGATTATCTAATATTAAAGTCAAAACTTTTATGTCAATTTCGGCTATATTTCCTTTTAAATTTTGTTTTGAAATTATATTATGTAACATCGTAATATAAAATTACTAAAATGAAACATTAAATAGATAAGGAAAGAAAATAACTATAATTTCATGAAGAACTAAATTTTTTACATAAAGACCGAAATACGTCTATAGGTTGCTTTACCAATAATCTTCCGATGAGCAAACTGAAAGAGAAAGCTAGTGTAAGCATCGCAAAAGAGAAACAAACACACAAGGACAGGCCACAAAAAAGAAGAGTAAGCTAGTGTAATTTAATTAATCATAATAATCATACAACTTAAACAAGTACATAAACATATAACAACCGAGCATTTCAAACATGGAATGACCGAACACTTGACTCGACCATTCAGATTGTATGAATATGTAGCTTGAAGCTATTCTTGCACCCGAGTGGTGTAGTAACTGAAAAACCATCAGTTGCCACCCGATTAGTCCATTATAACTCACCCAAGGACCTATGGGCTAGGACATCCTGACATTCTCACGAAATGCCTTACACATCTCTATTTGAGAATTGGTAATCATTAGAATTTCAGAATAAACTCCGTAGATTTCGCTGTCCATATTCATACTTTACCACCTTGATAACCAAATTCCTCCTTGGAATTCTCTTTCATATCCGTATTACAATTATCATACTATACTTTTACTTTGACAACATTATGATAATGCATACATAAGCCATCAAAGCAATCGGAACTGTTAGATATATTATTTTCATTTTATATTTATCTTTTATCTTTTATCTTTAGTTAGTTTGTTATTATTTCTTATTTGTATTTTGGGCTTAGCCCATATTTCTTCTATTATAAATAGAGAACTCTATGTGTGTATTTAATACAAGGGAGATTAATCCCAAATATAGTTTTTCATTATATTCAACATGGTATTAGAGTCAGGTTCTTTTGAGGAAAAAGTTTCTGGTGCCTCTACCACTACATCCGCCGCTGCCGACGGCGGCGCCATCTATCGCTGTCGGCGGCGCCGTTGTCTTCCGCTGCTAATACTGGAGTTTCAGTTTCGACCGACGATCATTATGTCATCAATAACACCTTCATTGGAGCTCTTACGCGCTCGCAACGCCTTTTGAAGTTATGGATTTGCTCCTTTTTCCGTTGTGCATGGTGGCATGTCGAGGTCACATTCATCATGTGTTGTTGCACGTCCCATCTCCTCCAAGGCAGTTATTCAGAGCATCGAGGTTGCTCTTTTTCCTTTTTCAGGTGCCTTGAGTGAAGAATTTTTTATTTTTGTAGTTTCTCTCTTCTGTTCATCCATGGCTTCTTCCGCTGTTGTCTCTTCTGACCTCTCTTTTGTTACCATTGCATTTGACTCATCCATATATGCTTTTTTCCCATGGAAAAGATGGTTTGTTGTTAGTTTATTTATAGCTGTGGTGGCTCTCCAACAATTACCTCTTTATCTACTGGTGGCATTCCTCAATGGCGATTTGTAAGAAGAGATTTACATGGAACAACCTCCCAAATTTGTTGCTTAGGGGGAGTCTTTTGGGTTGGTATTTCGTCTTCTATGTCGTCTTGCAAATCATTAGGAATTTGGTGTCACCCGAGTGCATAAACAAATATTTTCACTAAGTCTTGATGGATTATATTAGTAACAAGCTTGGTACATATGTATGTATCAGCTTGAGGGGGAGTGTTAGATATATTATCTTTATTTTGTATTTATCTTTTATCTTTATCTTTTATCTTTAGTTAGTTTGTTATTATTTCTTATTTGTATTTTGGGCTTAGCCCATATTTCTTCTATTATAAATAGAGAACTCAATGTGTGTATTTAATACAAGGGAGATTAATCCCAAATATAGTTTTTCATTATATTCAACAGGAACAATTAATTAAAATAACACATTGGAATAAATATAAATATAGGTCGAACAGGAATCACCAAACACATATGAACAAGACCGAACACCCTGTGAATGTTGGAGACCGAACGATCTCTCACTACCTAAAGAACAGGACCGAACGGTCAATACTAGGTACAGCTGAAGAGAGCGCCGATCACTATTAGTGACCGACAACTAAAGTATTTTGAGTACCACAACATGACCGAATACTACCACCAGGCCAAGTACTAAGTTTAGACCGAACGCTTATGGCTTAGGCCGAACACCTATAGCTTAGGCCGAACACTTAGAATTGATACCGAATACTAATATAAGATCGATTACTAAAATATCATCAAACGGTCATTAATAGGTAAGGCCCATCAGAGGCCGAACACAATTAAGACCGAATACAAGTATGAGACCGAGCATTACTAAGAGACCTTACACACCCACTAAGACCGAACACTCTGGACTTAGACAGAATACTCTATTAGGATCGATTACTAAGGCTATGTTCGTTTGAGTGGATAGTACTGTTTACATTGATTTGAGAAGACAGATTTGAGAAATCATTCGTGTTCGCTTGGAGGAATTTGAGAGTGATTAGAGGTGCTGATTTGCGGGATCAATGGTTTCTTTCATCTCCACTCATGTGAAGAGATTTGAGGGATATACGGTGAAAAACCCTATTTATCCTTAAAGAAATATGCAGGCAACCATCAGAAAGCTAATATCCCAGAATGGTGGTGCAAATGAATGTTTTGAGTTGTGAATCATTTTATTACAATGAGTATATTTACTTTTTATTATTATTATTTTAAAATAATTTATCAGTGTATTTATTGTATAAACATAAATATTTAATTTGACTTTAAAAACAAATAATAATAATAATAATAATAATAATATTGAAATTTTAAAAATTAATTTATATATTTTTCCCTCTTTGTAATAACTTTTACAATTATATATATATATATATATATATTATAATAATTATCATTTTATATTACTTTTACTACTAAGGGTATTTTGGTAATCTTTAATTTCTATCCATTAAACATTTTTTTATCTGTCACATCGGTCAAATTCTACACTAAATTTTATAAACTTCACTTCCAAATCCACTCCCATTCACCTCCAAATCCACTCAAATAAACAACAAAAAATTTACCCTCAAATCCCTTCAAATCCATCCACTCATTCTCCCACAAATCATCTCTTCCAAGTGAACATAGCCTAAAACATGACCGAACGATCATTAACAGGTAAGGCTCAACAAAGGCCGAACACAGTTAAGACCGAACACCAATACCAGACTGAGTACTAGTGCAGGACCATTCGGTCATTAACTGAAAACTCCACAAAAGCAGAACTCAGTTAAGACCGAACACAAGAGGAAGACCACCCACACCTAAGACCGAACGGTTATGAACTGGTAAGACCCTAATGGGACCGAACCCAATTAATGACTGAGTACTTGAACATGGTCGAGCGGTCAACAGCGAATGCTCAGCTTTCTGCATAATTCTGCAGAACTTCTGCAGAATTAAGAACACGCTAGCATTTAACAAGACTAAACATTTTTCCCAACTTCTAATCCTCTAAACATGAATCATACATATCTTTACACTTAACTAAGAGTACCTAAACCTTTCTAACATCATTTAAAGAGTTTCATCTCAGATTTGAGAGTCAATCCTGCAAAATCATCAACTCAAGGGCTGAAAATCAGATTTCCTACTTTTGGTATAGTTTTGAGTAATTCAAAGGCTCTAACCAGTTCTAAACAACTTGTCCATATTCACCCTACAGACCAAAACCACATCGAACACAAATTTCCCATTTTTACCATTTCACTTCCTCACAATTCTCTCAGCACAATACCCAGAATTCTGCAGAAATGAAAATAACATGACCATAGCATTCAACAACCCACACGAACATTGTCGAACACACAAACATTCAATTTTACATACATGCAACATCTTCAAACAACATTTTCATACATTATAAACCAATTAATTAAATTAACTAGCTTCCCTTACCTCTTAACCAAACTGCACAACTTGACAGATTTAACCTTCTTCACATTTTGTTAACCCACAAGTGATCCTAGAACAAGCTACAAACTTTGGATCGGTGAAAGGAAACCAACCACCGAACTAGAAACAGAATCAGAACCCAGATGAAGAGCCGAAGAACACATGCAAACCGGACAGTGTTTGCATGTATCAGAATATTACAAAAATTTCAAGAATCAAAGAGAGACAAACTTACCGGCTCTAAAACAAGAAATTGATCGGTGGAATGGAAGCTCTTGGTGCCAAGATTGTTTAGGCACTTCCTGATTGTTGAAAAATGAACTGAGATTGAAAAAATCTAGAGAGAAGGGAGATCAAAGTAGGAAACAAAGGTTTTAGAGGGATAAACACTTTTAAAATAATGAACCGTATGTTAAAATTTCCTATTTATACTTATGGTGTATTTTACTACCAAAAGCTTGATTTCATTATTTTAATACATTTATCTACTCTATTATTTCTATTTTTCATGTCCTTACAAATTACACTTTGTTTACCTTTAAGATAATAATTATAATTTATCCAATAATTATACTGTACCACTCACATAATTAACGTCTTAAAAGTTATTCTTATTCATAAATATTTAAATTTAATAAAAAAATATACTAATAAAGGGCATTTATGACCCACTTAATTATATATATATATATATATATATATATATATATATATATATATATATATATATATGGGTTTGTTAACGTGCGTATGCTTGTTTTTCAGTTGATACATTTTAGCAATGTGTACCGAGTTTTAGTAAACAAAAATACCCTCATATATTCTAAGTTTTAAAGTCAAGGGCATTTGAATAATTTTCATTCTCAAAACTAAAAAAAAACAAGAAACCCCAAACCCTTACTCACCTCCCTCATTCCTCTCAACCCTTTTTCTTTCATCTCTCTCACTCCAACATTTTATCTATCATCATATGGTAGATCCAACTGAAAAAAAAAATTAGAAATACTCTTCGTTAAACAATTTACCTTTGTAAAGAGTTGAGTCATTGACATATTCGCCTTTAGGCAAATGTTCATTTAAGATCTCTTCAATTTCATCATCTTCACTAATCTCTCTAATTTCATTATCTACAGATGTTGAATCATCATCTCTTAAAAAACCTCCAGGCCAATTACCAATTCCTTCTGATGTCATTATGCTTGTGAAGATTAGATAAAATTAGATAAGACAAAAATTATAAAATGAAAACTCATTATAAAATCATTTTTTGTAAGAAATTGTTTAACAACGAATGTTTCTGATTTTTTTCGAGGCCAATTACCAATTCCTTTGATGTCATTATGCTTGTGAAAAATAGATAAAATTAGATAAGACAAAAATTATAAAATGAAAACTCATTATAAAATCATTTTTTGTAAGAAATTGTTTAACAACGAGTGTTTCTGATTTTTTTTTCCAAGCGAATTACCAATTCCTTCCTATGTCATTATGCTTGTGAAAATTAGATAAAATTAGATAAGACAAAAATTATAAAATGAAAATTCATTATAAAATCATTTTTTTGTAAGGGGCTACAGTAAAGATGACAGAGAAAAGGTTGGAATGAGAGAGATGAAAGAGAAAGGGTTGAGAGGAATGAGAGAGGTGAATACAGGTTTGGGGGTTTCTTTCTTTTTTTTTTTTTAGTTTTGAGAATGAAAATTATTAAAATATCCTTGACCTTAAAACTTAGAATCCATGATATATCAGGGTATTTTTGTCTACTAAAACTCGATACACATTACTAAAATGTACCAACTAAAAAACAGGCATACGCACTTAACAAACTCATATATATATATATATATATATATATATATATATATATATATATATATATATATATATATATATATATAAAATAACATGTATACATCCTATAACTTTTAAACATTCACATCTCATGTACTTTTAGCTAACTGTCATTTAAATTGTTTTTATAGAAATATTGTGTTTTTCCTTTTAAATATTTATTTTTTATAATTTTTATTTAAATCTTAGTCAATATAATACTTTTATGTAAAATAAAAAAAATTGTGCGTCATTTAATTAAAAATATAAAGTAAGTGTTTTTTTATTTAAAACATAATAAAGATGAATTTCTATTGAAAAAACAAGAAAATGTGTAAATATTATTTTATTAAAAACAAAAATAATATATGTTAAAATTAAAGAACATAGCAGTATCATTTACCATCTCTTTTAAGATTATTAAATTTATCCTCAAATTTACATTATAAAAAAAATTATTATGTAAAGTGATTTTTGGTCTGTACTCAATATACTATAAATATATAAAGAGTGTATTTATATAAAAAAAAACATTATAAAATTACAAATAAAGCGTATTAATTTTAAATAAATTATACAATTTTGGGAATTCAGTAAATTGTGATTAATTGTAGACCGTTATTTTATCTGCATGATTAACAGTAAACCGTTCTAGAAACAAATTTATTGAAAAAAAATCAATTACACCTACTCCGTCATATAAAAAATGCATATAATTAATATCAGAAAGTTAAAATAATCATCAATTTAAACGAAGATTTTTGTTCATTCTGGGCAATTAATAGAATCGGCGCATTATTAATATAGTGTTCTAGAAATAAAGAGGATATGGGGTCCAGTGAGTAATATAGTATTTTCATATATATATATATATATTTTTTTCAAACATTGTGAGAGATGTTTGAAACGGACGGCCAAAGTTACGCTAATTACAACCACTTCCCGACACGCACACACATCGTTGTCTCATCTCATCCCTCATTAACTGCCCCAAACTTCCTCTTATTCTGTTTCTCCCCACTCTTCTTTTCCTTTTCTACTCAACAAACTATCTTCTAATAACAAAAAATAATTTAAATAAAAATATCTCAAAACTACAAGTAAAAAAAATGCTGGTATCTTTTTCTCGTGCCCGCCGCACCAACAACGTGTCAAACGGGCACCTATTGTTTTCTTTATCTTTTCTCTTTTTGACTTTTCTACCCTCAACTTGTGGTCCCGCACGACGGCGCCGTGTACCGCCGCCGTTCCGCCAGAAGCCCCTGCCGGAACATGACCGAGCACTCCGGCAGCTCCCCGAGATCGGCGAAGAGCAGCTCGTCCTCTTCCCTCATCGGCAGCAACGCCGACTCCACGTCAGCGTGGTACCCTGCGGAAATAATCGGGCTTTCGAGTACAGTGGACGTCGTCGTTTCCATCTCCCCCAGCCACCCCATCTCATCCGCGGTGCTGATCATGGATTCGTCCCCACCCAGTTCCGCAAACTTCTCCTCCTGTTCGGGCTCCGGCTCCGGCTCGATCAGGTCCGTTACTGGTTCGGGCTCGGGCTTCTTTGTGGGCCTGGTGTTGTTTCTTGAAGCTGGCCAGGGATGGTTGTGGTCGGAAGAGTAAGTGACGACCAACATTGTGGGGTCCACGCAACTCCTTTCCACTTGTTTCCGTGCCGGGCACCCCTTGGAGCTGCTACACCTGTAGTACCCCCTGTTGTACCAAAACAATTTCTTAATTTCACTCATCAAATTCACCAACTAACAAGACAGTTACACCAGTTATTTCCGTTTCTTGTTTTCAGTTATTCTGTACACAATAATAACCAAACATAAATAACAACACTCAAACGTTTTGGGAATGGAATTAACCTTGGATAAGGCGAACCCTTGATCGGTTTCTGCCCGTACTTTCTCCATGCCCATGAATCCGACGGCGGGGTGTTGCTCTCTCCTTTTAGCCTACACCCTTCTGTCTCCTTGATCGGGATTTGCACCACCCTTTTCTGTATTGCCCTCCTGCATGTTTCAACAAAGCCAATTCCTCTTTTCACTCACCCTTTTCACATATACAGTCATTCTTTTGAAAAACCACACCCATACACACGTACGGAAATTCTGGTATCAAGAATTGTAATAGTAGTGGCGAAATTAAGAATTTTGACAGAGTGGTATTTTAGGTAAGTAGCTTTAACACTGAAAAAGAGAGAAGAAAATCGAAGGTTCGTGAATACGAATACAAAGTGTAAAACTTTGGAGAGTAGCGTACGATTTGTGAGATGATTGATAATTCATTCGGAGCACTATTCCTTGGATGTAACATTTAAATTTGAAAGGAAGATGTGTAAGGAGTGGTAACCTTCTCTTTGATGAGGAAGTGGGGGAGGTGAGAACGCCATCGATGTTGAAGAGAGAAGAAGAAGGAGGGGAGTGGGCAATGCTTTCTTGAGGTCCATCAGAGTCTTCTTGTTCATTGATGTTGGTGAGTTTAGAATCCATTTGATGAAAGTTGGAGATCCGACGTAGAAGTTGGCGATGGTGATGGAGAAGGGTTAGGTGGTAGATTAGCAGAAGAAGAGAATTAAGAAAGAAAAGGAGGTGAGAGAGAAGGAGAAATGGCCTTTAAAAACGGCATATTGTGTTGACAGACTGGCCTTGTCTTTGTTTATTAGAGGACGTGAGAGCAAATACTTCATCATATCCGAACCAACACCAATTTATATGAATATGTATATGTCATTTGAAAGCAACCTTTTCTTTCTTTAGTACTTATTCTATCTCACCATTTTCCTTAAGGATAAGCCCATTGATTACATTAATGTAACTAAGTCTCCTCTTTTTGTCATATCTGCCCACCCTTTCCCCCCCAATTACTTACTCTACTTTTTATTACATGTATAGTCTGCCTACTATTAACTCCTATTTTTAATTGTCTCCACACTTCTTATATCATAATTCAACTCTTTTACTGCTTCAAATAACTTTTATAAAATAAATCAAAACTGCTTCCGTACTCCAACTGCGTTGGATAAATTCAAAATACCATTTTTTTTTATAAATTTAACAAGTCTCTTTTATTACAATTTCCAATGTTTGAAAACGAAATCTATGTAAATAATTCTTTTTATATAGATTTAAATCAGAATAAAACATCCTAACTATTATGCATTAAAATTCTACTTAAACTATGTGGAAATTATAATAAAGGTGCCAAACTTTTCACCAAACATACTTTGAAAGAGCAGTGGAAGAGCAGTGGTTTCTTCTCCAATAAAATAGCATACTTTGAAATTTTTTTCACTTTAAACTCCCTTAAGCCAAACCTAAGGGAACCTTTTCCGCGGTAGAGGTGATAATAACTAAATATATTATATTATGTATTTGTCAAAAAAAGAGCACTATATACAATTATGATTGATTAGTTCAGTGTGGCATCACGTTTTACAGTCCCAACAATAATAGCTACTTGGTGAAAGTAGAATCTAACATTCTTACAAAAGATATAAGTTGCTATATATAACGTTATGGAATTAATGCAAGAAAGTAGTAAATTGGTAAGCATTCAAAGGAAAAGATGTTCGAGTAAATAAATATTTGACCATCATAACGATGAAAAGGTGCTAAGTATATGTATCAACTTTGAAGAGACACTTATAAACAATGATACAAATGTTCAGACATTAAATCCCAAAATAACCAAACAATATGAATAATTCCAACTCTGCATGCTAACTTGAGGGAAAGGGTTTATTGTTTTGGGTCGACAACTTTGGCTCAAACCCAAACAAAGTAAACACATTTACCTAAAAAAAAGAGACACCTTACACTCAATGCAATATATGGTAAGCAAATCCACCATCAACATACGACAGAAGCTGAAATATACATATATATATATATATATATATATATATATATATATATATATATATATATATATATATATATCATAACAAACTCATGAGAATCCTGGGAAGTAGTGCAAACATGTAGCTCATTCAAGCATGTAGATGACGTCACTCGTGCAATGAAATTCAACCATTAAAGATAAATATTGAAGACGATAGTTTATTGTTATAAAATCACCTTATAAAAAAAGAAGCAAAAGAAGAAAAGTGAGCTAAAGAAGGGTGAAATTGTATAATATGTGGGTTTAAATAATGATGAGATTGTGTGTGATAACATTTATTTGGATCTAAATTGTAGAGAATGGGTAGGAATCGAAAAGTTTAAGTAACATTTTGATTTTTGTCATGACGTAGCATTTAATATTGAGATCTCATTAGTTTTGACTGAGTCACTTATGGCTGGATCTGTCGCTCTCCAATGGGAAAGGGGTTGGAAGTAGCTATTGGCCAATATGTCATAAAAAATATCAAACACCAAAAACAAATCATTTTTCTAATGTGCCTAAAAGCGTGAAGCAATGCAACAACTCTTTTATATTATTCATCATTTATTATCTCCAGCAACCCACATTTTATATTGTGCACAATCTATTTTTCTTTTCCACATTTTGTCAGAAAAATAATAACTATATCAATCTGCAAATGAATCGATGCTGGAAAAAAAAAACGTATTTCATAGGTTTCTTGTTCCCCAAATTTTGACTTCCTTTCCTTACGGCATGAGTGATGCGAATTATTCCCAACCTTAAATAATTCTAATTTGGCATCATAGTACCATCTCTTCATATCTTATACATTTTCGTTTTTTTATTTATTTTAAGAAAGATTGTTAAAGAATCTAAATCTTCTTATCAAGGCTGTTTATCACTCTAATTAATAGATGTTTATTATTTGCTGTTTAAACACCAATCATAAGTTAATGAAATTTCTAACTTTTTTTTTTGTTTACCAACACTGTATTATTTTGCCCCGTCAAAAGGGTAGTGAAATCACCGCCAGTTTTCAAGAACAAGATATTTCTTTATTTCATAGTTTCATATTTCAAACCCCTTAATTTACTTCTTGATCTATAATTTTTTTTAGATGTTCAAAAGTACATTAAATCTCACCACATCCATCCGGATAAATCTGTTTAAGCGGATAGAAAGGTAGGATTAAAATATCTCAACCAAGAAAGATGAATTGATTTAAAATTGGTTTATCCTTTTTGAAAATCTATAGTGTATTAACCTGTCCAACAAAGATAAAGACAAACACAAATAAAAATAAATATTAATAGAATTAAAATTTATTTATCCGTCTTCACTTTTTTTTTCAAAGTTTAAAATGTGTAAGACAAATGTGAATATAATCAATTAAGAGAATAATTCAATCCATTAAAACAAAGAAGGATAAGTGAATTTTAGTGTTTCAGAGTTTCTAATAGATTAAATGAGTTGTCTAATATTAAAATAGAGAGTATTTTTTCAAAATATTTTGACCGAAATATTGTTAAGGCATTAATTGATTAAGGAATCACTTAATGTATACAATGCAATGTTATTTATACTTTTTAGGATGCACATTCAACATTTAATATGCCTAATTCATTTCTAATGACGTATAATCTATCCTTAGGTAGTGGTTTAGTGAAAATGTCTTTTAGTTGATGAATTGTACCCACATATTCAATTTTACATTCTCTTTTTACTACATGATCTCTTATGAAATGATGTCTTATTTCTATGTGCTTAGTTTTGGAGTACAGAATAAGATTTTTAGTTAGGTTTATGGCACTGGTATTATGATGGAAATATGTTCTAGATAAATGCTATAGTCTTCCAATTGACTTTTTATCATATTGATTGAGCAGAACAACTACCAGTTGCAATGTACTCAACTTTAGTAGTTGATAGTGCTACACATGCTTGTTTTTTTGAGTGTTATGACTAAGGAATAACCAAGTAAGTGACATGTGAATGTGAGCTAATCTCCTATGCCATAATCATGGTTCATCATTTTTAGCAAGCAAATATATAATAGAATCAAAATATGTGTTTTCAAAGTCAACCATGTAGATATTTTGATAGTGTTTACCAATGAAAACTAACTCAGAATAGATTAAACAATGGTTTGCTTCAAAGGTAACTTTTAAGCCTTTGTCACATAGATGGTTGATACTTAACAAATTGTGTTTAAGGCCTCCCACTAGCATCACATTTCTAATTTAAGAAGCTGATGGCGTTTTTACCTTTCTAGTGTGTAGGATTTTACCTTTGTTATTGTCACCATATATGACATGTCCACTAGTTTTGCAGGATATATGATTGAATTTGCTTGCGTCTCCAGTCATGTGCCTTGAGCAACCATTATCTAGGTACCACATGGACTTCTTTCCTTTTTGATTATCCTACAACACATATTAGAAAGTAATGGTAGGTACCTAGTTAAATTTGGATCCTTTCATGTTAAAGGGTCTCAATGGTTCCTTAGGAACCTATTTAAACTTTCCTTTGGGAACACTAGAATTCTTGTAATAACATGAATTTGAAGCATGACCAAGTTGATTGCAGTAAAAACATACAATTAAGGAAGGTTTACTTATGTAAATAAACTTTTTGGTTTTAAATTGATTATTTACCTGTATACCCTATTCCTTCTCTATTCAACACACTCCTTTGTGAACCAAGAAGAGCATCAAGATTTGAACTTCTTAGAGTTAACTTAGACAAGGTTTTCATAAGGTAATTGATTCTTTCCATTTGTTTTGAACAATTTTCACAATCTTGAGCACATTCCTTGTTTTCATGCATGGTGTTTTTAGACATATTATCTAGAGATTCTAATTTTGATTTTAGACTTTCATTTTCACTACCTAGAACCTCTATTCTATTTTCCAGCCACTTGTTTTCACTTTTATACTTATTATTTGAGTACTAGAGTTTCTTAGCTTCCTTATGTAATTCTTGAAATGCATCATGTAGTTGATAATACTTATTTTTAATGCTTTCATATTCAAAACTACTCATACTGCTTTCAGATGATGCATATCAAACCATCAAGCAAAAATTTGTTTCCTCAACTTGCATGAAGAGGGTTTTCATCAAGAAATAAGAATCAACCTCAATGGTGATAATAAGTGGGGGAATCTCTTATTCCCATTGGGTGAAATTCAAGAAAGAAGCACTAATGAAGGTCCTTCAAAGTTCGTAGTTCTCGCACTAGTTTAGAAGTGCTCGTGGTAACTTTAAATGGGGTTTGAGAACTTAGAAAAATAAAGAGAAACGTGGGTGTGGAGTAAGGGAGAGTTTCATATTAGAGGAAGAAAAAGAGCAAAAACAACTCACTAATGGATTTCGCACAATGTTTATAGGGTATTTGTATTGTCCGTTCATGTTGTTATATGAAGAAGAAAGTAAAAATGAAAGTGGTGCAAAAACTACATGCATGAAGTTGATAATACTTATTTTTAGTGCTTTCATATTCAAAACTACTCATACTGCTTTCAGATGATGCATATCAAACCATCAAGTAGAAATTTGTTTCCACTTTTGGATTCACTAGAGGTGCTAAATGCATTGTCCTCCCATGTAATATATGCTTTCTTTTTCTTTTTTGTGCCTGCTGTCATCATTTTTCTCTTCCAGCTTCTACTTCAGTTTGAGTACAGGGCACTCTGACTTGATGTGTCCTAATTTTCCACACTCAAAGCAAGTGAAGGTAACAACCTGGTCATTTTTTCTAAATAATATTCTTTTCCTACAGAAGCATTGTTAGTTCTATTTTTATACTTCAAAAATTTAGAAAAACTTTTTACTATTAGATTTAGAGCTTTACTTTGAGAATTTTCAGCAGTTTGATCATCTTTAGAATCAATTTCCCTAGAGCTAGATTTTGCAGTAGTTTTGGCAACGGATTTTAATGTTATGGTGTACCTTTTCTCTCCTTCTTCCTTTTCTTTGAGTCTCCCTAGCTCTAGCTCTTGTTCTCTCAATTTCTCAAACAAGGTAGTCGTGTTCATTATGGTGAGATCTCTAGATTATGATATTATAGTGACTTTAGGTTGTCAAGTTCTGTTTAAGCTCTTCAAGATCTTGATACGAGCAAATCTTTTCTAAACATCATATCTGCTTTCTCCATTCTTCATTTTGAATATTTCATATTCTTGAATCATAATGTTCTTTCTTGCTTTTTTTACTTTATCTGTCCCTTCATGTGTGACATGAAGAACATCCCACACCAAAGTACCTGAAAACATTAGAATGAGGGGGGTAAGGGGGGATGAGAGGAGGTTGAATAGTGTTAGTGGAAAAAAATTTCGTAACCTTTCTGTTATAGCACTTTTGTCGAGGTATAATATTTTTCAAGTGAGTTGTTAAACTTTCGACCTTACAAATAATTTCAAACAATAAAAGTTATTTCTAAATGCTATTTAGAATACATACTTCAATGTTTGTAAAGACTTCCTCTTTAATGTATAATCGTTTAGTATAGGAAGCTCTTATATTGAAATGAAAATACAACTGCATGCTTTATAAGAGAAGCTTCGAGATAAAATTAAACAATAAATGCATAGAGATTTTTATACTAGTTCACTCCAACTAAGCTACGTCTAGTCTCCTCTAACCTTAGAGGGTTCCACTATAATCTTTAACAAGATTACAACTGAGTATTCTCATCACTCCTGGTATCCCTAGGCACTCTTAGTATCATTATGATACACTGCCTAGTTAAGTTTCACCCACTATTGGTTGTAGTATTCTTCATCACTCATGATATCCCTAGTCAGCAAATAATTACTGTTACCCTAGACTAATTGAGTTTCACCTACTCCTAGTTTCCATTAGACAATCCTGGTATCAACTTGATACGTTGTCTAGTAATCCTTAACTCGCTTGAGTTAAAAAAAAAGTGTTTTAATTCTTTTTAGAATTGCAATCAATTAATTGCTTACAAGTCGTTAGACGATTACTCTCACAAAGAGGATAAATATTCAATATAATACAATCTACAGACTCGATGAGTGTTTCTCTCTTTTCTCTTTTCTCTCTACTCTCTTTTTACAAAGAGTAAGCTAATATAATAATGACACTTGAAAGTGTTTCTTGACTTTGCTTTTTCTCTTCTCAGATATTCTCTTGGAGCTTGAGCTTCTCTGTGCTTTTCTCTAAATACTTTTTCTTCTCTTTGTAGGATGATATTTTCGTTGTAAGTTATTCTGTTGATTCTTACTTTGAATCATCTTTTATTTAAAGGGCTCTTCGAAAGATATCCGTTAGATTGAGCTCTTATCTTGAATCTTGTTTCTTCCTCTGTCTTTCGTGTGAAGCAGTCGTTGCTTAAAGTCAACTTGTTAGAGCATACTTGCTTTCCTAGTACTTTGATAGAAGTAGGTTGTACTATTTTTCTAGCATGACTTCTAATGGTGAGAACATTTCGTGAATATCTTCTTCGTCTCTAACATCCATTTTTGATATATTTCAAATAGAGTAGGTGGATGGATGTAGTAGATTATCCGCATAGAATAGAGTAGATGTGCATGCAACAAATATGTCTTTTCTCTTATCACTTTTGTTGTTTTTGAACGTTGAGCACTTAATAATATTTAATGTTTGTTCAGAACAACAAAGTGCTTTTTACATTTTCTATCATTGAGGCAGTGTTTATCATTTAAGCTTTTCTCTAAGATATTAAGCGTTGAATAAGAACTTCATCGTTGAACGAAGGAAAGGATTTAACTCATGGTATTGTCTAGTCTGTTTCTAAATGCTTTTTGAGATTTTGCTTTCCATGGCTAGTGCGTTTAGTAAGTTTTGGTTTCTTCATGTTTTTGGATTTTTACTTTAGACACTTAAGAATTTACCAAAACATTGTCTCGACACTTCAACATCTTATCCATTGAGAGTTTAACTAATTACCGTTTGGTACAGTATGGCTAATGCATTTAGCATAACTCTCATAGAGGTTTTGACTTGTGAGTCGTTTAGTGTTGTACCTAGTTGTTTTAACTTAGGTTGTTCTACGTTGTTAGGGGTGTTACATGTTACATATATGCCTAAGTGTTTTCCTAAGGCTTTCCTATGTTGTTAGATGATTAGGGATTTTGAACCTTACACTTATGTTTCTGCTTATTCTATTATAACTAGTTATGACATCTTTATATTTTCATTTTGTTTAATGTTATTTGGTTAAACTTCAAAACATATGAGAGTGTTTAGACATATAAGTTTTATAGACGATTTTGTCTTAACACACACTTCTTTAGCTTATTCACAGATAGAAACTCTATAAAATTCACCAAGGGTTAGTGTATATGATATACTATTTTTGGCTCTTACATCATAGTGTGCTCTCTTGTTTTCAACAGGAGTCCATTGTGAAAATTCTTTATGAATGGTCTTACCATTTTCAGTCTTTATGGATTTAAAGGATCCATTTATAACAACCTTCCTTACACCTTTCTCCACTAATTCTAAAAAGATTTTATTCTTATTTTTCAGAATGAGTAATTCTCTCTAGCAAACAAGATGGTCCCCCTTCAACAAATGTTTGAGATATATTGGTCATGACAAAATCTTTTTAACCGATTAATATTCATTAACTAGCTTCCATGTTAGAAATATAGGATCAATATATCTCAACCAAGAGGGAGAGGGAGAGAGTGTGAATTGCTTTAATATTTTAACTTTAATGCATAATTAAAATTTGTTTCTTTTTTTTCAAATTATAATACAGTTTAATTTTTAAACTTTAAAAATAAATAGATATAGTCTTTCTAACTCAATTACGATAAATTTTTTTGATGTGTCAAATGACATTTTAAATTGGTGTTTAAAATATTGATATCGTTTGACACATTCCAATTTAAATTTCAGCTTGGAACATTGTTTAACAAAAAAAAGTATAATGTTTCTAGATTAAGATAATTATATCTATTTATTTTTTAAATTTAGAAACTAAAATATATTAAAATTTAAAAAAAAATCAAATTTAGTGTTAATTTATGAACCTAGAAACAAATTTAACTCTTAATAAAATACGTAAGATAATTAATTTTTTCTTAAACATTTTCCCTTGAACTCTTCAATTTCCTCATTTTCAGCTCTAAAGAAAACAAATCCCGATTCCTTTTCCATTTATGATTTTCCTTCATCCAGTTATAGCTAAGTACAAAACATCCAATCTTGAATTGTGTTTTGATTTCATCCGTTTCAACAAATCCTAGTTTTATTAGAAAACTATTTTTTTTAATTCCGGTGTAAATTGATTTAATTTTTCTATGGTCTTGTTCAAGTCCTAAAGGGATTTCACTTAGTTAATATATTCTCTTTAGAGTGATATCTTCAAATAAAATCATGTTAAACTTATTATATTTTGACATTTTCTCTTTAAAGAACAAAGGGATTTGAACTTTTATTTTAAAAAATTGTATAAGTGATATTTTCAATTATATAAGTAACTTCTATTTTGGTTTGAGTTAATTTTGTAGTTTTAGAAATGGACTAGATTAATTTAATTATTTATTTTATGTGATGTGGTTATTGTTATAAGATTTTAATTGTATAATATAATGGGATATTTGAGTTTTATTGACAATCTAAATCATATAAATAAAGATCCAAGGTGGAAACATATTGGCAGCGGTTCTTACTCCCAGTTTGAGAACGAAAAGTTATCGTCATAAATATGAAATAAATATCTTTTCGCATGCGGATTGCAAATTGAGATTATTGTTGCAATTTAATAAATTGAGAATAGAGTCAAATATATATATATATAGAAAGTGTCAAATACAAATATTCAAATTTAATACAATTTTTTGAAAGTCGTCTAGTTCCTTTGATAAAACATGAATATGCATGAGATATAGCTTTTTATATTTAAGTATATGTGTTCCTTTTAACATTTATTAATAAAAAGATGTTCAACTTAATATTTGTTATAATTGTCAAATCATTATAAATTTCAATTATACGTAATGTCTCTAATTTTACTTTAAATTGACATGCATTAATGGTTAATGAAAAAAATTAAATGAGCTTAGGTGTTAAATTCAGACATTAGTATACATCTAAATTGATTTTTACTTATATAGTTTATTATTTATTATTTGATGATGTATTTTAAATAAATTATAATTTAAGAATTCAACCATTTAAAAGTCGAAATAAAATAAGAAAAGAAAATAATAAGTTTATAAAGAATGATTGCAATTTAATGATCCCAATGTGCAGTGATGTGGTCATAAACCAGTGGAATGTAAGTCACATGCTCTGTAGAATCAGGATCCGTGTAACCTGCAAATCGCATTTAATTTTAAGATTTTCTCACCATATTTTTAATTATTTTCTTTTCAGTTTTTCAACCACAAACCATAATGTGGATATATATTACTTTTTTTTTTCTCAAATCTAACATCACAACCAACCATGCTATGTCAACCAAACTTCAAAAAATAAAAAATTATAATCGAAAAGGTCTATGTTAAATGTATTCTTTCTCCATTTACAACTATTATAAGAAACACAGTTCTTTAGTTACAGAAATTCATTCATAAATGTAATATTTATGTTGTGACTAATTTTAAAATAAATTGAAAAAAATGGAGAGTTTCCATATAGTGATTGTAACACCCTCACAAACAAAACTATATAGTCATCACAATAAAAGTTAAACACATAAAATATATATGTAAATATGTACATATATTTAATAAAAGGAATCATAAATAAATTTCAATTTACATATCTACTCATTTATATAATTCAATCTAGTTGTTCATAATCTAAAACAACACATGTGAGAGTAAGTCATTGAAATACATTTTTAATAGAAAATGCATATAAAAAGAAGCACTGTGATTAAAAAATTTTAAATAATTGAATTCCATCATAACACAATATATACAAAATCATAAACATAATTCATAGATTTATATATAAAAAATATTCAATAAGTGAAATATGGGCTGAATCATATTAATTATGTTTCACTAGAAACTGACATATAATTTAAATCAATATTTAAATTTATATGCAAACCTACCTAAGAATAATGGATAGTTTCCATATAAAGTGATTGTAACAACCTCACAAATAACACTATATAGTCTTTCTTAATACAAGTTAAAAACATAAAATATATGTAAATAAGTACATATGAAAGAATCATAAATAAATTTTAATTTAAATATCTACTCATTTATATATAGTGCAGATTAGTTGGTCACACTTTAAAATAACACATGTGAAAGTAAGTAATTAAAATACATTTTTTATAGAAAATATATATAAAAAGGAAGTATTATTATTAAAATATTAAAAATAATTGAATTCCATCAAAACACCAATATATGAAAAATCATAAAAATTATTCAGGATTTATACATTAAAGATATTCATAAACAAAATAATGACTACTCATATTTAGTGTGTTTCAGTAGAGCTTAACATATGATCGAAATCAATATTTAACTTTATATGCAAATCTAAGAATAATAGATTGATGTAAATTTATTACGACTCATGTCACATTTTTACACATGTTACGATGTGTATGACTTCTTTTTCAATTTCTCACCACTTGATATTTTAGTTTATGTGACTTAGATCATCAGTTAAACAAAATCATCTTTATTAAAATATAGCTATCAATACTTAATAGGGTAAGAAACTTTCACTTTAGCCAAAATAGGTCTCAGAATAAGGTTTTGATCTCTATTCTATTTTCATTTGAGTAAAAATTCTCTGCTTGAGTGAAAATATCATAGAACCATACTAATGTAGTAGAGTAAATAAGTTCTCAAATGTTTTATACAGAGTCACTTTATCAAATATAACTTTCAAACATTCCAAAATTATCAATATAATTTATAG
Organism: Vigna reflexopilosa; assembly: GCA_027742785.1. Taxonomy (NCBI): domain Eukaryota; kingdom Viridiplantae; phylum Streptophyta; class Magnoliopsida; order Fabales; family Fabaceae; genus Vigna; species Vigna reflexopilosa. The sequence continues at coordinate 8,615,603 of CM050911.1, forward strand.
TTTTCTCACAAACATTATGCTTGAGTCAATTCAATTCCACTTGACATCCAAACTCATTATAAATATTTCTATTCCCATCAAACTCAACAATTAAAATTAAATATTTTAACTCAAACAAGAATTCTTCTCAAATGTAAATCCACCATAAAAAAAAATAATACACAACACATTTCATTCACTTAAACTACATAAATCTTGTCTTAAACTCAAATGTTAAAAAAATGTTCAAACAACAACCCTGTATAAAACTCAAGATACTATGACCACCTTTACTTACAAATAATCTATCCTAAAGCTCTATAAAAAAAAAAAATAAACTTTCAATTCCTTATTCCAAATAAAATTCTATCTCAAATACAAACTTATCCAAAATCTAGAAACTTAAAATAAAGTAGAGCTGTCAAAATGGGTCACAATCCGCGGATCAAACCAGCCCACCATAGGTTCGGGCCGGGTTGGGTTTGAAAAAATTGTATTTTTTATGTGGGTCAGATTTCAACCCGGCTCATTTAAACCCGGCTCATGCGAGTTGAACTTGTGCTAGGCCGGGTTGGTCCACCAACCCACCTACCTAATTTTATTTTATTAAAGTTTAATTTTAATTTTATAAAAAGATATTTATTATTTTTTTTGCTTGAAAAAATTATTTAAGTTTCCTATTTTTAAAATTAATTAACACCCATATTGGGAGTAAAATTTGGTAGTGAAATTTGTTTAGATTTGAATTATAGAAAGTTTGTAATTTTTTTTAGGTTTAATCCATTTAGACGTCCCTATTTTTGTTTGGTATTCCCAATTTGGTCCCCTTCTTTTAAAGTTTCCCAATTGAGTCCTTATAAGTGCTAATTTGAAACAATTTAGCCCCTGCCGTTAAAAATAGTTAACGGTGTTAAAATTGTGCACAAGTGGTTGAATGATGTGTTAAATTATTTAAACGTGGCACTCCACCACTAACACAGAAAGCCAATCAGATAAGGCCATGTCATCCATCCTTGCAATAATCAGTGAACCAACCAGATTTTGCCACACATCATCATCATCTTCTTCACAAAAACCCTAAACTCCCAAACCCTAGCCGCCGTCAGCGACAAGCACCGTCGCAAGCTCCTCCTCCAATCCAGAAACCATTCACATCTCCATCAAGCCAGTCTCCACCGAAGGAACCGCGTCGGACCGGAACGGCGCAACCATCTTCCTCGCGCCTTCATTCGACGACCATGGCAGCTCATCGGACCATCGCCGTCGTGCCGCTCAATCTCCATCGCAACAAACCGCCAACCGCTCCATCATTCTCACCATCACCAGACCTGCGAAACCCAAAAGCAGAGAAGAACAGAACCCCAAATCCGGCCACCACAATGCCGCCACCATCACCAGCCATCAAGGTCGCGCAGCTACCACCGTAGCGCCTCAGCCATGGCTGTCGCTCCTCCATCAATGCACATCACCATCTTCCTCGCACAAGCAAGTCGCGACTCTCCCTTTGCATCTCTGCAGAAATCGTGCCACCACCACGGTCTCGCCTCGACCACATCGCACCGCCACCTTCTCCTTCGTCTTCATCAACCCAAACCCCCATTCGAATCCAGATTCACCTGCAAAATCAAAAGGCCAGAGAACCCAGTTCGTCGTCTCCGACGTTGCGCCATCATTCTCAGCAAGCCAACGCACCATCATTCTTCTCCGTCAACGCAAATTGCTCACCAACATCAGACCACCACCACCGAGCCGCCGTGAAAAGCCACCTGCAATTTGAAACCAGAAAGGGCCAAAAAACCCTCGCGCCACCAGGTTCTTAGAAGATTTCAATCTTCATCACCAAAAATCCCTTCACGGCGCAGAAGCACAAGCCTTTCTCATCTCTGTACATCAGAAAGCCCTAATTGGGTGAAAAAGAGGACTGCCATGTGGCGACATGTCATTGAACGCGATCTCTCTAGTCAAAGCTTGTCAACAGCCGCATGCCACGTTTCATCTCCAATAATGCCATGTTTAAATAATTTAATACATCATCCAACCACTTGTGCAGAAAATTAACGCCGTTAACGATTTTTAACGGTAGGGGCTAAATTGTTTCAAATTAGCACTTATAAGGACTTAATTGGAAAACTTTAAAAGAAGGGGACCAAATTGGGAATACCTAACAAAAATAGGGACGCCTAAATGGTTTAAACCTTTATTTTATTTTAAAAAAATTATAATTAAATGAGCTAGTGAGCCAATCCGTTTACCACCAACCCGTGGTAGGTTGGGTCGGGTTCAAATTTTTCTGGCTCGCTAATAAATGAACCGGGTTGAATTGGCTCACTAAGTGACCAACCCATGGTGGACCGGGTCGAGTCGGACTGGGTTACCCGTTTTGACAGCTCTAAAATAAAGTATGTAAATAAGATCAAATTTCAATATGGGCTTAACCAATTTAAAATGATTGTTTTTTCACTAAAATTTATATATAAAAAAGGAGAATAAGAATTCTTAGACTAAGCATGAATTTTCTTTATTTAAAAAATTGATGAGTTATAATTTATCCTTAACTTCTCATCTATAACTAGGTATATATGATTAGATTTAAAAAGAGATGAAATATGGAGAAGGAAAATTAGAGAGAAAATTTCAAAAAGAGAGACGAAGCGGTGTTACAATGATGAACAAAAGAAAAGTAGTTGTTATGATCATACCAAAGACTAATGAGGTTATTATCATGATAAATATGAAAAATATGAACTCAACTAGTCTTATGAAGCTAAATATAATAAGTGATTTGAATGAGAATGATTTACTTGTCAAAGAAACAAAGTAAAGTCTTTGGAACATTAAAAAAGATACACTAATTAATGTATGACATAATAAATGGACAAATAAAAAAGAAATAGTTAAATTCATTTATTTTGTGCGTTCTATTCCAAAAAGTATGATAAACTAGTATTTTATAAATCTTATCGGTCAACATAGAAGTTGAAATACACAACTTCTTAACAAAATTTTACCTACTCAAGTTATTCAAAGAATCTCATCTTTATTTCCTCCTACAACCAATGATAAAAGGATTTTACTTAACAACAAAAATAGAGTTTATATCATCAAGTATTTATAAAATGTTTAAAAAATTTCATAATCTATAGGTTAATAATGTTTGGAAGGAGATTTAAGCGCATTCAACGATTGCATGACCCTCTTTTTGTAAGTCACCATGGGAGGTAGTTTATCAACAATGGAATTTGTACAAATATAACATAAAATCCAATCCATCTGTAATGTAAACAGGCATCATGGTTCAAACAAATGGGAATCTCCTATAGCAGATGACATTGTTTAACGTACGACAAATACATTTGTTCAATGATTGAAAGATGCGTTGGAATTCTGAGGGATGAACAAGGACAATTGGTGGTAGGTTATGGAAAAAATTTATGCTTGTGGTCGAACAATGGAAAGTTTATTTGCGACTATATTTTGCTAAAAAAATGAATTCAAGCTATAGAGGATCCAAGTTCATTCTTAAATTGTGGTGGTCAACTTGACAGGTATTAAAACAAACTTTATTGAGTTTATAGTCTTGTTTAAGACATAAGTAAGGAGATTAGAAAGTTACGTTCAAACATATTTACCCATAAACCAATAAGTCAGACAAACAAAACAAGAACAAAGGAGGAAGATTATTTGATGTTAGAAGAATTTTTCTTTTATCTAAATCACTCACTCCTATCTAATATCTTAGAAATTATTATTTCTATAATAGTTTCTATTTTTTTTTTCAATCTGTTTTTGGACTTCAATCCCATTTTAACCAAAAAAAAAAGTAAAAAATGAAAATTTCTTAATTAACTTGGAATGAGTTCAAATTTATTATCATGTTATCTAAGTCCTAAATTGTGTAAAAATGAAAAAGTTAAGGATAAAAATTCATAAAATATATAGAATCGAAAAAAAAAATCAAAAATATTCTAAAATATGAAAACTATAATCATAAGAAAAAAACACAAAGACTAAAATTACTGATAAAGAATTAAAAACAATTCAAAATTACAATTTAACTCATAAAATGTGTTATAATAAAGTATAAAAGAAACCAAAATTCATCTTAAAAGAAGGAAGACACATAACCTACAACAAAAATCCTTTAACTAGTAATAAATATTAAGTGGTAGCAAAATAAGTTGTTTTACCCACACTGAGGTGTGGATAAAACTTTATGGACCAGAATTTTGTTGTTTATATTTGGTCATTCATTGATCAAACTAATCCATTTCCCCCTGAATTTTACCAATCTTACAATACGATTTTAAAATATCAAACAAATAACTTGTAGCGAATAATTTATATGACTGATTCACTGGTCAAAGCCATCCCAATCATTCTTATGGAACTGTTCTTTTTATCATTGCTGAAACTTCATTCATTCCCCACCACAGGGTGTGGATGTGCTGCTGCACTTGGATGGGTAGAAAACAAGCCAAAAACTTTGAGAAATTGGTTTATATAAAGATGAAAGTGAAATTGGTATTAACTAGTTTGAGATACACAAGATGTTGAGCAGACTGAAGTGATTGAAAAAAGTAAAAGATCACAGCTTTTTGTCAAACTTCTGCGACTTCTCACCACTTTGCTTTCCAATAGCTTTCAGAAGCGCTTCAGTGACATCCCTTACATCAAGGGTCTGGTCCTCAGCCACAACAATGGCTTCCAAAGAAAAACCATTTTCGCATGAAACTTTGGCTTGCTCAACATTCAGACACATCTCATCAAATGCCTCTAAAATACCCACTAGCTTGTTACTCCCCTTCTCACAGGTGACCTTCACCATAAAAGTTCCTGCCCTTACCTTCTCTATTTTCACATCCTGGCACATATTTTTGCAACATTAAACATAGAAACAACATTCGTGTATATCTAGAATGTTATTATGATGGGTGGTTTCATTTTTGTACCCAGGCCTTGTTTTTGTAATGTAGGAAAGATTAAGAGAATAAGCATACCTTGTTCTCTTTGACATGGTTCAATAGGTTAATGTGGTCTTCTCTTGCGGCTAGTAGGTTTTCATAATGTCTTTTGAGAGTTTCCAAGGCGAGCTTTAGCTTGTACAAGCGCAGAATGGTGGTATTGGTAATGGAGGTTCTCTTGGCCTACAAAACAAAACAAAACAAAACAAAACAGAAACAACTTCAGTGTATGAAGAAAGAAAGTTACTTCAGTTTCGAAATCATGCGAAAGAAATTGAGAAAGAGAGGTTGAAATAGATGGTGTTAGATTGCATTACAGAATATGAGTTGGTAAGGACTCGCAGAATATGAAGTTTTCTGCGCAGTGATATCCTTTTCTGCACTCTGCAAGCCATCTTCTCTGTTTATCAGTCTTCTCTATCTCTATCTCTATCTCTCTGGTGAATGTTAATTTGAGAGAACTTAACTCTTGCTGGGTATTTATAGCTGGTGATTGGAGTGATGTTTCTTGGATTCTTGTCAATTGAAATTGATAAAAATCGTCCATTGCTACCATGTGTTTCTCTATATGAAAGTAAAATAAAAAATAAAAAACATGAGATAGAGTTAAAGACTATCTGACACCACCATACCTATTACACATATAGAGAGACACGGGGAAAAGGGGAAAAACAAAGGCACTGACTAGACTGTGAAATGTGAAATGATAAGAAAATGAATAGCGACAAAGAGACATATGGTTGGTGTAAAAACCAAAACTTGTCAATCGATAAAATTTATTTGAATAAAATTGATGGGATTTTCATTAGCACAAACATATATTTATCGTTTAATAAGTAATGATAAATCAGTTCTGAACAGAAAAAAGTTTTAAAATTTACAAAGTAGTGATTATGAATGCATGATATGAAGCAGAAGAGATTTCAATTAATTTAAATGATTTAAGAGTACAGTTTTGAAGAGGAAAGTGAGGCATAGTGGAATAGGTATTGATTTGTGGTTTCTCGAAATGTAGGTACATTGTAAATGAAAAAAGGTGTGAGAAGTACAGAGTTTAGTAATTTGTCATTTGTGAAAGTGCTAGAAAACAAGGGTTTTATGAGCACAGCACAGTTGGTTGGTGAAAGGGATGTGTAGGAAGCAGAGAAAGTGAAGAGGGGAGCATGAAAAGGTGGATGATATAGTTGTCATATTCAGTAAAAGACTGTTAAAATTTGCATGGGAAGGGATGTGAGAACTGAAGCAATCCAATGGACAATAAGAGAGGATGGTCATTCTCAGTCAGAAATAATGCATATATCAGTTCAGTTACTGCCAATGCCAATGAGACATAAGCATACATGCATGCATATCAGTCATTCATCTTCACGGGCCTCTCTTTGCATTAGCCTTTGCCTTTGTCTCTCTCTCTCCATGCCAAACCTTCACTAGCTAGTGGCCACACTTATATCACATGTACTGACACACTTTCTGTTTTATTCTTTATATCCTTCCCTTTCTCCACTTCAGATTCGCTGGCTTCGTTTCTACCTACTTCAATTAATTCATAAAGTATAAATTAGGTACTCCAACCCATCGATTCATTATAATATCTATATCTCTTTGCTTTCAAAACCAGAAGTAGATTGAATGGATAATGGAAGAAGGAGTTTAAAGAATTTATAAATTAATTCTTTAATATAGACTGACATATATATATGTATATATAAATGGTGGTTTAGTGTGTCTATGAGAATGTGTGTTACAGGTTATATTATTATAATCCAAGTTGAAGGAAAGCATGAGCATTTGGCATAAACTGTGGATTGGGTGGTCATTCTCTAAAGGTAGAAATGACAAACAGAAAGCACATAAGGTGCATAAAAGGCCATGGAAAGGACTTGTCGATTACTGAATCATCTCATTGTTGCAGAGGGAAGCACTAGCAATAGAAGGCAAAAAGAAGGATTGGATTTTAGTAGTTGCATGCCTCCTTAAATTGCTCTTATTAGCCTTGTTTTGTTGTACGCACTAACACCTCTTTTTGAAGGCTACTAGCTACGTGAGAGAGGACTGCTTTATTGTCTCCTCATCCTTTCATGCACCAATGATAAAAAGTTCATCCTTCCATCGGTTTTGCTTGTCCATTTCTGCTTGACATGTCTCTCTCTTAATGGGAAAAAAGAAGCTATATTTGTATCTATTCATTGGCTTCTTGCTAAAAGCTCTATGCTTTTCATCTTCTTATATCCTTCATGGAATCTACACTCACATGCTCTAAATAAGGGAGCAATATTTTCTATACCACTAAACCTGTTCACCCACAACATGCTATGCTCTGGTTTGAGCTTCCACAGAAGCGAGTATAACCACAAAAACAAAACCACCACCTCTAATCACACTTCACACACATCAATAATCTCCCATCAGGAGCTTATATAATATGATTCCTGTTACAAATCAAAATTTCCTGACAAAGTTACTCTCTATTGAACTTAAAACACCTCTGTCTCAATGATGCTACTTTAACAAGACAACACACTATATCACTTTCATTTTTATAAGAAAAAGTGAAATTAAATTAATTCAATAAATAAGGTATAAAATCTAACTTCTTCAAGTAGTTTCTTAAGTTCATTGTCCAATCGGAAGTTAATGGTTCCAACTCCGATAACTTTACAAGACACATTATTTTTAAGGAGAATTATACCTCCATCATCTGCTAATTGTAAGCATAAATAAATAAATAAATAAATAAATAAATAAATAAATAAATAAAGGGTTAAACATGTTTCTATCTTTATACTTAGATATCAAATTAAAATTTGTTAAGTTTAAAATTTTAATATATTTTAGTCTCTCAACTTTATATATAAATCAATGCATTATTCTTAACTCAAATGTGTTAGTTTTATTTTACATGTTAAACAATATTCAATAGTTACATTTGAGTTAGAATATGAAAAATTATATAAACAATTCAAACGTCATGCCACATTACACGTTAAAAAAATTTAACGTAATTGGGTTAGAATGATTCCATTAATTCATTTTTAAAGTTTGAGAATTAAATTCTATCAAAGTTTCTCATAAGAAGTAAAAAATGTAAAGTAAAAAAATTCAGTGTCTATTTTATTCATAGGTCACTAATAATACATATACATTTTAACAAAAATAAAGGTAAAAATATCAAAAGTCTAAAAGAGTCACAAATGTTCAAATTGCCTTGTGTTGAGCACAAGTTCTTGACAACGGCGCCAAAAATTTGTTAGCTGCAAAACCAACAGCAAGTGCACTGATCACAACGTACCAAGTGATAAATATCGTTCTATCCCAAGGGACTTGTGCAATACATGACAACTCTTCCTTTCATAACTGAATTAGACATCAAAGTGCACAAAAAACACAAGAAACTCTTTTTGTATTTTTATCAAATAGTTGGTGTGCAAGGAATTTAACATAAAGTATTTACAATTTGTTAATATTAGAATTCATTAACTTCATCCTCATGCATTCACAAACATCTCAATTTCATCCATTAAGTGTCCAATTTCAATTCTAAGTTTAAGTCATATTTTCCAATATACCAAGAACCAAAAATTCATGCATGAGTGGTCAATCCAAAGCAAGCATTAAATATAGAAATTAAATACTAACATGAATTAGAAAAAAATATATCATTAATATCAAAAAATACATAAGAATTCCATGTTTTACATCTAATATCAATAAATAGGAAAATCCTTCCATGGTGGAGAACTTAGGGTTCTACAAAATTGAAGAGAGAAGAAAGAAATTGAAACCATAAAGAGATGCATAACCTTTCTCAAGGTTCTTTGCAACTGCTCCATGCTCCAATTGCGCTTCCCCTTTGCATTTCCATCCCTAATTCGTGACTCGTCTTCTTCTTTAACCCAAAAAGGGAAAAATCCCCATAGATGTAGATTGAAGCTCAAAAGAAGAAAGGAGAGCTTCCCAGCACCCCAAACACCCTCTGAGAGCCTCTACTAGCACTCTAGGTGAAGAATTAAGTGTAGAAGGAGAAGAATCTCCCAAAAACCTTCGCAAAAACATGACTAAATACCCATTTTACGCGTTTCTGGTTTATAGATTTGCCCAAGCGAAAAGTCAACTCACCCAGCAAAAAAAGTCAACTTTCCCAAAAGAGTGAACGATGTTGGTCAACCCACGAATATTGTCGATCAGCCCATGAATAATGAATAATGAATAGTGAACAATGCCATTTTAATAATTTCATTTTTTCATTGTGTTCGCAACATTGAATGTGACTTTTGTGGCACTTAATGTGAGTATTCACTTCAAACCCATCTTTTATTGTTCAATCATGCTTCCTTGAGTGTCAACTTGTTATCCCTCACCAGAATTGCTTTCTATTTTCTTATTTTCCACTCAAAGAGAGATCAGAGGTAAAACAAGTATATACTAATTAAAACACAAGAAAACATGAAAGAACATTAAACTTGGAGATAAAACAAGGTAAAAGCTATGAAGGAGTTGATTTATTCACCAAAATATAGACACAAAAATACATAAAATCAATCGTTGTCAAATACCTCCAAAAATTTGTTGTCAGCTATTTAACGTGTGATAATCAATTATTCACTTAAGGTAATCGAATATGCATTTGATGAATGCTCAATGACAAAAAAACATGTCTAAAAACTCCAACGGCTAGTTATGATAATCGATTATTGTAAACCATAATCGATTATGGATTCTATTATCATGGATTGGTAATCGATTATTCTAGAGACAAAAAGAATTTTTATCAAACTTACAAACCTCTTGTGATTATCAATTATCTTAAGTGTTAATCTATCATTTTAGAGTTTTTCTGACTTTAAAACGAATTTTAAAGCATACAATTCATGAAGGTCTTCTTGCAACTTGAACACTTGAGACTTGACTTTGAGACATCATCAAAACTTTTAAACTTCAAGATTTTGCTAACAAGAACAACCCACTTCCGTCTGCCTCTATCCTTTTCATCATTCCAATCCATTCTTGTGTTCTTGATGTATAGGAGTAGCTAAACTCCATTTCATTGGGGTTGAATGTAATGTACCTAAACTCTTTGTAGTTCTTTCTATGCAATAGAATATCTTTCATATTTCTTGTGTTCTATCATTTTTATTCACTTGCATGATGGAATATCTATGCAACTTTGGTGGTGTTTAATCATTGGAAAATGCTTTGGAACCTAGACATGGATAGAACAACCAAGAGGCTTGGTTCTAAACATAGAGCAAGGCGTTTGGTCGTTCTAGACATATTTTCTTAATGCAAATCTTGTGTTTGAATATCTAAGGGATTAGTATTTTCACATAAAGATTTAGAATTTGTCTCTAAGGGATTAATGCTTGTATACTTCTGATGTAAATGTTCGAATATGTTAGAGATATATTATGTGGATGACTATATAGAGTGTGGATGACTACCCGTATCACTTTATAACCTTTATATTCATTAACTTTATATGTTTGCAACTTATTTGAATCAACTATTGTTTATAGTCATTGCCTAAACTAGTAAGTAATCATAATTATCTAAACAAACAAAAATCTCTTGGGAAACGATACTTGAACTTACAATCTATATTACTTGAACGATTTGGTGCGCTTGTCAATGTGTTAACAATGGGCTAACAATGTTCGTTCCCCATTAAGCGAACGGTCAGGGGGAGATAATGTTAGGTAACTTTGAAGATGACGTCTTGACTTTGTTTCCATGCTTTCGGCATCTATTGCACCTTCTAATAAATTCCTTGCAGTCGACCTCGGTCGTTGGCCATGAGTATTTCGCTCGTAGGACTTGTGCTTTCATAGCTCACCGACCGGTATGCATGCACAGACACTATTATACAACTCATCCATTATGTATTGGGCCTTTTCTTGGGATATAAATTTGAAAAGTGGCATTGAAAATGCTCTCTTGTAGAGGTCGTTGTCGATAACAAAACGAGTGATCCGCTTGACATCCTTGTTTTGATTCACATGCCGTCTTCTTGCTACTTCATTAAAGGTCAGATTTATACACTACAATACTCCTGATCGGCCATAGACGCATTCTTACTTGCCTTATTATAGTTTTTATCTGCCCATTCTCCTTTCATTTGACCAACTTGGATAACGAATCTCATTGGGTATTTTCCTCTCAGAAAATATGCTTGAGGGTGTCCCCTTTGAATCCTCTCATAAGCTCTATCACCTTGTGATAGTATTGAAGGAGCAAGTCATATTTAACTTGATAATTTCCTTTAACTTGATCGACCACTAGTTAAGAGTCGGTCTTTGTATTTTAGCTTTTGTGCCTCCAAGTTTTTAGCTATGGCCAGACCACTAAGGCTTCTTACTCATCCTAATTGTTTGATACTTTGAATTTGAAAATTAGGAAATGTTCCATGCACACCCCGTTAGGTAAACATAAAGTATCCTCCTCCCCTCTTGTTTGATGACCCATCCACGTATAATGTGCATTGCTGGTCGACCAGTTCACTATGCACTCTTTGCAGCTTAACCACAAAATCAATCAAGTGTTGGCCCTTGGCTGAATCTCTCGACTCAAACTTCAAGCTATACTCTAATAATATTAACTAGGCGATCATCCTCCCTACTAGATTAAGTTTTTAAAGAATTTTCGCAATAAGGTGATTAATTCACACGATTACGTGATGACTTTGAAAATATGGTCATAGTCACCGGATGACAATTAGCCATGCTAGAGTAAAATTGATAAAGCAACCTTCTGGATCGGTTATATATACCATTTTCCAACTTTAATTGTGTAAAAGTAATTCTTAATGCATCAACCGCTTATAAAATCTAAATGCTAAAAAATCATCATCTATCTACTTTTATATTAAAAATAAAAACACAACTTAAAGATTACAATTTATTTTTTATAAAATATTATTTTTATTGAGAATAATCTAAGAATAAAACTAAATTTCATATTAGATAAAAATGACAAAGTTAAACACCATATAAATTTTTTTCTAAATTATTTTAAATTAAAAGTGATGTGAATAATTTATATAAGTTAAACTCATATCACATTTATATAATTTCTCTCTAATAATAACTACATAAAAGAATACACTATTTTAAGATTGAAAGTATTAAATATTTTACATTAATATTTGAAAATAATAAAAATTAAATTTATATTAGTCATTAAAAATACATTAATTTTATTATTTAATTCCCAGCCTTTTGAGTTTCAGACTAGAATGAGTATATATTATACTTTTATATATTTCTTAAATTTAATTACTTTTAAATACTACAGTGAGAGCTCATATTTTCTGGATTTAATTAGATGTTTAACCCCATGTTTTAACTATGGTTTCTTTTTCGCAATATTTCTACGCATGCATCAACAGGGAGGCATTACAGTGGTGTTGCCCGTTTCTTTTTTTGTAGACTTGAAACTTTGGGCTCAAACTCGCTTTAATCAAAGGCCTAAATTATTTTTAAGGTCATAAAAAAATGGTTTTGCTTCTTACACCCTATCAAATTTTTGCCTCACTCCATAAAAATGTTACTGGAATTTTTTTTTTCGTATAATTGCTTTCCGGAAAAGAATTTCGAGAAGTGTTTATTGTGTTTCGGAAAATAAATTCCGATTTCAAATTTGATAGGGTGTAAGAAACAATATCCTACAAAATAAAATTAAATTAAAAAGTCTACCCTCTTAGATATTATGATAAAAAATGACGTATTTTTGATCTGGAACTGATGTATGACAATACTATGAAAAAAAAGTACTTATTACGTTGGTTCAATTTGACTTTTTCAATTTCTATAGTGCTATTTAGTAACAAAAGAATCAATAATTAAAGTAAAAACAATGCTAATCAAAGAAGACTCTTTCTTTAAACATTTTTCTAAGCACTATCATTGGACAACTATATAAGCTTAAAGAGACGACGAAATTAAAGAAATCATTAACATTTAAGCATTGTATCTCTAAAATTAAATTATTTTAGATTTTTTTTTTTACCAAAAATTGTTAAGTTATGGTTATGTTACTACTTGCCATTTTAGCAAAAAGGGTTATTACATATTTTAATTTAGTCCCTAATTTATTAAAATATTCATTTATATTTCAAAATTATAATTATTTTAATTTAAAAAGTTAATTATTTTTAAAAATTATTTCTATGTTTTTAACTGTATTATATATGAAATTGGAATCCGTGAAAAGTTTTTGTAAAAGTCATTCTTATAATTTAGTAATTCATGGAATACATCTCTCTCTCTCTTTGGCCAACATTAATTTTTTTATGAGTTGTGTAACAATGATGTAGACGTGGCGACATTATATTGGACATGTGTGATTTATTTTTAAAAATAAGAAAGAACATGTATTGTTAATAAGAAAACAAAGTAAAAGAAATATTGAATATTTGTAAACTTTGGTATTCTTTAGGGCTGATAGTGTGTGCATTCCGTTGGTACTATTGGGGTTTGAGGTTGGTGGTGATGAAAGTGTGGTAAATTTGTTTGATTTGGAGAATTTATTGGTTATGGTGTTTTTTGCTAAGGTCGTTTGACTTGGGGATCAATATTAAAACATTGTTAGTGTTATAATTTCGTGATGAAATTCTATTGTGAAATCAACTTCGTTTTCGGGCTTAAGAGGAAAATTTTATGATTGTGAGGAAAGACTAATGCTTTTGAAAGCAAACACAAAGAAGAATAAAGGAAGATTATTTTGGAGATGCAAGAACTAAAGAGTAAGTAATGAAGTGTATTATTGGTATTCAATTTTGTTACGATGGTTTTTGTTAAGGGGTTGTGGTTTTGATGTGATTGTCACTAAATGAGTTGATGAAGCAAAAGGTGAAATAGAAGAAAAGCGAGAAATAGAATAAGTAAAATATAAAATTGTTGCTATTAATGACAAATTGGTGGTGGAATTAGTCAGGAAAAATGAAAAGTTAAACTACAACTAATAACAAAAAGGAAAGAGAAGAAGATTAACTTTTTTTTAATTGTATCTTAGGCATTTATAATTATATATGGTATTATATTTGTGCTAAAGAGCAATTGTAATTGATAGTTTAATTTATAATGTTTCCCTTGGATGAATTTTGTATTAAATTAGTGGTGTGAAATGTTATGTTTAAGTAAATTTCGTATTCCGGTGCTTATTGAGAGCATGACCCCTACATCATATTTTGAATAAAAAAATTCTACTTTATCTTTATCAAAATTTTGAACAAAAAAGTTTATTATTACGTGTCTATTGTCATGAATAAATAAATTCTTTCTTAGCTTTAATTTTGTTTTATTCTCAAGTTTAGTATATTTTGTATTTTAGTTGTTTTATGTTTATTTTACCTCTAATATCTTTATTTATAAGTATAAAATAAATTAATAGGAAACAATTCTAGTGAAGAAAAACAAACAAGAACTCAATGATCATATTTTGAATAAAAATTTATCATTTTAGAGCAAATACCTGCCTTGAGTGGCACCAAAATTGCACCCAACGTTACAAAGCCAAAGAGCAATCAATGCTGCAAGGAGCCTGGTGCCGAGAGGCAATAAAGTGGTGTTGAGCGCTACCTGGTCCTCCAACACTGTCACTGAGCGGTCTAAGATGGTGTTGAGTAATGGTTTGACAAAGAACCCCTATATAGCGTTGAGCGGTACTGATATGGTGTTGAGCGATGACATGGGGTATTTAAACATATTCCTCGCGAGCTTTTGGAGAATCCTCTTCTTCCACAATTCGCTCTTGACCTAGGACAATTAAGAGAGTTCCTTGAAGGTTGTTTGGATTGTTGGGAAGCTCTTCCACTCCTCCTCGGATCTTCAATCTTCATCCATGGTGTTTTCCCCTTCTTAGGGTTGATGAGGGATAAGAGCTATGAATTAATGGTGTTAAGGCGAAAAGGAGACACAATTGTAGCATGGAGAATAAAATAAATAAATTCTAATATTAACAAATTGTAAATACTTTAAATTAGAATCTACAAAAGCAAACACCACCATCGGCGCTTACAATCACTTTACAAAGAGAGCTTCACGCTTTCTTTAAGGCATAAAGGAGGTAGACACGCTATTTTTTCTTTTAAAAAATAATCACACGTGTCAAATATAATGCTCTCTTGTCAGTATCGCCGATCATAAGAAAATTAAACGTCGTTCAAAGAAAGAATGTATTTGACGCATTACTAAATTATAGGAAAGATTTTTATATACACTTTTCAAGGGAAACAAATTCAAATTCTATGGATAAGTTCAGGTACTAAAACATATATTTAAACTTTATTTATGTAAGATCCCAAATATTATAGCATAATACTATAATAGGAGTTAACATATAATAATACTTTTGGATAGTCATTAGAATTAAAATAATATTTAAAGAAGTCCTAAAATGCTTGAAATTTAAAACTTTACAAAACTCATAAGTCTATTACAAAATGTATGAACAAACCGAACGGTTCTACAACAAAGTATCAACCAAACGGTGGTACAAAGAGTCACATACCGAACGGTTATACAAAACCTATATAAACCGTACGGTATTATAGAAGATAACTACTACCAATTACTAAGCGGTCCTAAACTAAGCTTCGAGATTCCCGCCTTCCCGGGCTTGTTCTAGCGAGTACTCTTCAACTTCTGCTCATATCCAAAGGATGATCATTGCAAGAGAAAGAATGACCGAACGAACAACAAGAGACAAGATAGGAGATGTAGGGTAAGCTAGTGTAATTTAATTAATCATATATATGAATATAAACAAAATACATAATCATATATTCAAACACAATATTATAACATGCAATCAACAAACATTCATTTCAAGCAGTGACCGAATATAACATACATACAATGACCAACTACTCAACTCGATCATCCGGATTGTATGAATATGTAGCTTGTGGCCGTTCGTGCACTCGGGTGGTGTAGTAACTGGAAACCCCTCAACTGCCACCCAAGGTTAGTCCGTTATATCTCACCTAAGGTCCCCCCTTAGACTAGGGCCTCTTGCCATTCTCACCACATGACTTACCCATCTCTACTTGAGAATTGGTAATCATTAGAATTTCAGGATGAACGTCGTGAATCTATCCATATTCATACTTTACCAATTCAATAACCACACACTAAGACATTCCTCCTTGGAATTCTCTTCCATGCCAACTCGAATTATAATACCAACATACTTTCTCATCCATGATACATTTAAATGAAATTAAACCAAACCTTAAAAACAATCATCATTAAAACCACAGAACATAAAAGCTTAACATTTCCTAAGAACAAGACCGAACGAGAATATTATTCCCTATAGTTGTACATGATCGAACGGTCATGTGAAGAGCAACAACTCAAGTATGAGCCGATCACCACTGACACCGAACATCCTAATAACCGATTCTAAAGCTAAACCGATCACTTAAATATCATACCGAACACTTATGTCTTAGAACGAACACTATTGTCTTGGACTGATCCCTAGTGATTTAACCTAAATAATAAGAGCTTAGGCCAAACACTATTAGCTTAAACCAAACACTATTGGTTTGAGCCGAACCCTATTGGTTTGAACCGAACCCTATCAACTTAGACTGAGTACTATTACCTTACACCGAACACTAAAGGGATTAGACAAAACACTATGGTCTAGGCCGAACACTATTGATTAGAACCGAATACAGATAATATAACTGAACATTTTATATTTAAATACTACTTGTATTAACCTGACATTCTAAGAAACTGAATGATAGGACAGACCGAGTACTCTAAGGAACCGAGTGCTAGTACAAGACCGAGCACTACTGAGATCGAGTGCCCGTACAAGACCGAACACTACCAAGACCAAGTGTCAGTACAAGACCGAACACTACCAAGACCAAGTGCTAGTACAAGACCAAACACTACCAAGACCGAGTGCTAGTACAAGATCGAGCACTACTGATACCGAATGCCCATACAAGACCGAACACTACCAAGACCGAGTGCCAGTACAAGATTGAACACTACCAAGACCGAGTGCTAGTACAAGACCGAACACTACCAAGACTGAGTGCTAGTACAAGACCGAACACTACCAAGACCGAGTGCTAGTACAAGACCGAGTGTCAGTACAAGACCGAACATTACCAAGACCGAGTGTCAGTACAAGACCGAACACTTCCAAGCTTACACAAGAATGATTGAATAAATTCGACCACATCACTACGAAACACTTAGTTATAACTGAGAATAAGTATAGTATATAAGACTCTAAGTTATATTGAATACTCTGACTAGGCTGACTACCAATTAAAATAGGAAACTATCCTTAGACCGAACACCATACTCTATTATACATAGCACAGACCGATCAATCATTAACTAAAGTTCCACCCAAGAAAAATTCAGTTAGGACCGAACGCACATACACAGACCGAACGGTCACAATGACCTCTCGGTCACCAGTAATAATTCTGTAGAATACTATAGAATTATGATCACGTCCTATTCTTTCCATCCACATGCCATTTATCAATTCTTAAAACACACCTTCAAACATATAGTAACATCCATATCACATATACATCAAATAATCAAACAAAACATCATACAAACATACAACAAATCAAAACAGAGAATCATAATTAAATTATACAAGCGTCCCTTACCTTTAGAACAACTACTAAATCAATAGCAGAATGTGTTCCCTCAAATACCAACCCTTTTCTAGAACACCTATAACCCATCAAATAAGAAAGAAAGATCGAAACGTGATTAGAATTTTGAGAAGATGAAACTGATAAACACATGCAACCAGAACTTTGGCTTGCTTGTACCCGAAAACAGTTTTCTCATGAAGAAGAAGAACTTACCGACTCAGAACAAAGATTTGATCGGTGCAAATGAAAGCCTTTGGCACCAGGAAAGCTCAAGTGTGGTCTGTTTGGTGATTGGAAGTAAAGAGAATGAGAATTTGTAGAGAGAAGAATGAGAGTTTTAGAGAGAAGGAGAAGAAAATTGAAGTTGCAGAAACTTGGGGAAGAAGGTGCATGCAAGAAGTGGCATAAATTTTAAAATCCCTTATATATACTACTATCAAAAACCACTCTGTCCACTCCCTAACAGTCACCTAGATCCCACTAAGCGACTGAATTTAAGGATTGTGACAATTTATATGTTTTAACTTTTTGAAACTCAAACATCAAAGTTTTTCTTATAATATTTTAAAACAATAATCAAGTTTTAAATTTAAACATTCACAAGTTTGTATTTAAATAAAAATAATTGAATTAGTTACATACTAACTTAAAATATATAATAATTTTATAATTAGATAAGAAAAAACATGACAGTAACTATTGGAAGTAAAAATTAACAATAACAAAAATGCTTAAAATATAAAAGGATACAACATATTATTTCTCAAGTCATTTGTAAAGTGATATTTTCCAAACACGATTTCATTTCTTATACAAATTCTTTGTTGAAAAGATGTCTCCAATGCCTTTTCTCTTTTCCATGTTTCTACATAAATTAATCAGATTACAATAATGGAATATTAGTTTTTTAAACTCTGCTTACGAGCTACAAAAGTAAAGTTCCTTATACTTGCTTTACTTTTCAAAATAAATTAATCAAAATTTGTATTTTAATCCCATCAATATAATAAGCCAAACCAAACATATGGAACTGTAAAGTGTCGTGTTGGAGGAATTTCACATTTTGGGGGCTTCGACTTTTGCAGCTTTGAATGGCCACCACGGCATAACATAGCCTATATCTGTACCACACAAAATTTTTGGAGAAACAAAGTTATCTTTTCCCTTTTCTTTCTCCTTAGTTGAAACTTAGCCATTGTGTAAAAAAATAATTCACCATAAAGGATGGTTCGCATAGAAAAGAATAAAACCATATGAAAGGACACATGCAACGCAAAATAAAGGCATAGTTCCTTTGGATATGCCATCCTAAGAGCCATAAATATCGTTCCCAAAGCCATTCATCTGTGTGTGAGAGTGTGTCTTCCCAGTTGCAGCTGCATTACAGGGCATGTTCTCCATTGGCAGGTACCCACTACGATCAATGCATCTCATATTTGCAACTTTCTTAGTGTGCAATCTGCCAAAGGAGATTTGCCCAGCGATTCTCCTGCAACCACTCCATGCTTCCTTCAAACACCATCCATGATACTTTTCTAAGCAGCTTTATCTATTGTTTCAAACATTTCTTGTACTCGTTTAAATCATGAAGTTCAAACATTCATCTTTTATCTTGGGAAATCCAAGAAATCCAACTACAAGTTTAAGTTCCAAGATACGAGAATGTTCAGCATCATATAAGAAAAAGATACTAGTAGCCTCATTGTTCCAAAATTTATAGATTTTAAGGTGAGAGTTGATGTTATCACATCTAATAATCTCACATCGTTTAAAAATTGATTTAAAATTGTTTAAATACTTTTTTCTTATTTTATTATTTGAGACATCTTTTAAGAATAAAACCAAAATTACACGTTTTAAAATAGACAATATTTTGAATGTATGGTGATTGATTCTAACGATGTCACTCTAATAAAACCATGAGTCTCTTAAACTTTGGTGATTAACCCTAAATTATATGTTTGTTTTTCTCTTCTTTCAAAAAGCTTTGTTTGCACTGTCAAATTTTCATACACATGATAATGTAAATATAAATGTGATCGTGTTTTTACTAACTCTTATTTAATTATTTTGGTTAATTTCTGTTGCAAGCTAACAAGCAATTAAATATGATTTTTGACCTGATTACAGTCCCTTTGCTTGCGTTAGGTTTTCATATCAGCGTCTCTAACACACTACAATAGGAAGATTAATTCATTTTTTCTTTTATAAGGAATAACAAATGTCAGGATGAGATATCACCTTCATTTATTTATGTTTGTGCAATTAAGATGTAAAATTTGGGTGAGTCAAATAAATATTTTGTAATAAGGCAATATTGACAGTTAGTTTTGAAGCATAATAATAATAAAAATAATAATCATAATTGATTAAACTAGCTCACTTTCTCCAATAGGAATATAACAAGTAATCCAAATCTTTGCGCTGCTTCTAGTTTGAACATAAACAACTTTTGGGTGAATAATTAATAATAGTGTTTGGTAGTCACCAGTAACAAATCTCTGAGTGCTTGTAGAAGCCAAAGAGAATGTGCTGCAGAATCTTCTTTCTGCATAATGGTCTCATTTCTTTTTCTTCTCAACTATTTAAAATCAGATTCCCTATGAATGCGTAAACACAAAATCTGAAAACATATATTCTTATTCATCACTCTCCGTTGAAAGGTACTTTAATTCTGACCTAACATGTTCATCATATATGTACATCTAATTATTTTCCTTCTGATACTTTGTTGCTTCTTTTATTTCGTTGATTCTATTCTATTTTTATGTGATGTTCGCCACATATGTTGCTTAATATGTTTCCCTGTAGTTAAAGTAGTGGGCATAATTTTTTTTGTAGGGTCGATTAAAAATCTTCCAGTGTGTTTAAGTTTTTCTTTGACGCCAAGTTTGTTCTGGTGAAATTAAAAAAGGAAATGGAAAAAGAAAAATATAAGATTAAAATGTAAAATTTGTAATAAAAAAGGAAGTTAGTTTTATCTCGTGTATAAACATATTTCCCCTAATTAAATTTTCTCAAGTAGGAAATGTTTTTTGTATTTACTTTTTATGTACTTGTTTAAAAATATATAATATTATTATATCATTTATATTTATTTTCACTATATTTTATTCTATTTAATTCATTCATTTAAAATTTGTTTATGTCATCTTCTTATATTTTAAAATACAGATATTTTATTTTATAATGAAGTTTTGTTAGGTTAAATTAGTTTTAAGTCCACTTATTAAGAGATAAAAATCAAATATCCTCTAATTCGAACATTGGTATCTAAATATAAACTTTCATTGTTTTTTCTTATATATTTCTTAACAAGATATTGTGCAGGAAAAGAATTATGATAGTAATTATTAGAATTAAATTACAGATAACAAAATAATATGAAGTTTACGTGTGTGTGCCCGCGCGTCAAGTTAGCTAATATGTGAGTTTGAAACTTTAATCATAAATAAACAAATATAACAAGAGTTTCGTTGTTTGTAAATAAATTAACTTTTGTTCATAACCTATAGAGAGCTTGTAACAGAAGACTTAAGTTTTATTCTCACATAATACATATTTGGAAGAGATAAAGAACTTCAGAATTTGATTAAACATCAAATTATCAATTAATTTCATAGACGATCCTAATTAGAGACCAAAGTGGGTAGATATTCCAGGCAATTTTGCATCTGTATGAAGATCACGGAATACAAATTAATGTTAAAGAATATTCCTTGAATAGATTGTTGCTTTAAAACATTAAGGATAGAAACACAATTCAATATTTATATTGATAGAATGCATTAAATACTTCTTAATTATTAATAATAAGTTAAAAAGGAGGAGGAGGACAAGAAATGTAGGATGTGGAGGCTCTGCATAAATTATCTGTAGTTTGACAAAAAATGTTGGAAGTCTCACTTTTACTAAAAAGATAAGATCAATTTATAATATATAAATTTGGTTTTACAAATTTCACTTTACAATCCAATTTTGTGAAACTGAGTTAAACTTAAAACTCATTTTCTAATAAAAGATGTCATAGTAGCATCAATAGTGATGCGACAATTACTCGACTTGATGTAGAGGTGCTGGTGTTGATAGACACTACAATCTCAATGATGACGTTCGATAATTATTGAAGAATTTCGTCATTTATTATTGCCAATAAAATTTAATAACAGATTTTTTATCATTAGTAAACTTAAATTACTGACATATTTTGCTATTATCATTGATCCTATCAGTAATTCATCATCTTTTAATAGTAAAAGTGGATAAATATGACTATTTTTTTTAAAACAGTATAACTAAACTGCTTACATATTTCATCAAATATTATTATAAAGATAGTAGTTGAAAATTAAAATATTAATTTACATCTCTTTAAAAGTTATAGAACAATATTCTAGTATTTAAAAATATCAAGTTATTAATCTATAATTATAAGAAATAAATAATTTATAATTTTTTTTATAAAAAACTAATAAAAGATTATTGTTGATAGGTTATGTTAGAGACTAACTTATCTTTAGTTGTGTTTAAACTTGTTTAACCTATAAATTAAATAAATCAAGTTTAGTTTAATCTATATTTAAAATAATGACATATGTGATATGTTGAATTATGGTTACATAACAGGAAAGGGAACTATATGGTTTTGTATTTTTAGAGCAGTTAAAGTCAAGATTTTTTTTTTCATAAAGCATAATAATTATACATTTTCTAAGCTGAATTTGAAATAAACATAATAAATTTCGAGGTTTCACCTTTAAACATACTTTGATTTTTACTTTAAAAAGATGGTTCACAAAGGGTTAGACAAAAGCATAGGAAAGGTGAGAGACAGTACGAAATGAGGCATAATTCGAAGGGATATGCTGAGTCTAGGAAGCCATAAATAACATTTCCAATAGCCATTCAGTTGGTATACCTTCCATTTGCAGATGCATTGCAGGGCAAGTTCTCCTTTGGCAGTTTACTATACTATCTTAGACAAATTATATATATCATAGTGTGCAACCTGCCAAAGAAGATTTGCCCAGTGATTCTTCTGTATATTACTATATAATATCTTCTCTTCTCTTAGAATCATTTTTCCTTGCATATTTCACTCAATTTTATGTTAACTTACATTACCTATCTGCTGAATTGAAAAAATGCATGAAGTCGGAAGTATACTAGGAAAGAAGATATGATTTGAAAAGTACTTTTATGATATTTAGCTAAATTAATTTCCTCTTCAATATCAAAATACTTTTTTAGTACGGAATTGTCAAATTTGTGCATTTTCATGTTATTCTCAACATGATTTTTTAATCCTTTTTATTGATTCGGTCTTTTTGAGTAGAGAATTTATAAAGGAGACACAACATTAAAGAAATTTGAATTTAAGTTATATTAGAGATTAATATCAATTTTTTTTCATATTTATCTAATGTAGAACTTAAATCCATTTATATTTCCAACCATCTCTTCTTAATTCCTTTCACATTGCATATTTTTCCTTAAGTAGAAACATTATCAACTATAAATATATCTTATTTATATCGTCATTTATCTTAATCGAACATTTTTATATGAATTTTTCATTACGAAGACTTTTAAACATAGACTATATTATTTGTATGATATTCTCACCAAAACTAGCTATATATAAGTTCTGATACCACTCATAAGTTTCAAATATTCGGCTTTGATATTATTAATGAATCTATCTAGAAGAGAATTAATTATGAAGACACAAAATCATACTTGAATCCAACTCACATAAAAAAATTGATAATCCTTGCCATCCAAAATCTTAATGCTACGAGCTTATCGGTTTTCTTGTTAAATATATTTGTTTTAATTATATGATGCTCTAACTTTCCAACACTTTGAAGAATGTTGTGTGTGTTTTCATCTCAAAGCTTAAACTGTTATAGCTTTAGAATATTTTTATAAATTCTGGTTTATCACTTCTCCTTTTTTGCAATTCAAATGTAGTTATTTTAATTTTGAACCAATTTTAATGAAAAAGTATATATTTAGGATACATATGTTGACATTAAATTTATTATATTTAATAAATAATATATAAAATATCAATAAATATATTTAAATACTATAATGAAATTAATGTAGTGGTATTGTTAATTGCGTGAGCTTAATTCCTTTTTCCTTAACCATGATGTTATTGACATTTGAAGGGGTACAATCATATAAATGCTATGTGGAATTTTAGTTAAAATCTTTAGTGAGAAATAAACAGTTTGTAGAAATATATAATTTTATGAGAAAAAAAAATGTAAGACATTAAAGTTTGTACAAACTATAAGTATAATTTAAAAATTTTCATACTTTTATTATATTCTATAAAATTTAATTATCAATAAACTGGGGCAATAACCAATTCATTTTTTTTAAATTAAATATATTTAAATTAAAATTAAAATTCTACTGGGATCAGTGTGTGCACACCTTTTAAGCTGGACCACTCACTGTAAAAAGCAATTAAAAGTATTTTATAGATTAAATAATCATGAAATATCTCTGTTATAATTATATTGAGCAGTAATCTGTGTACTTCAGTTTATATTATAATCCTCCCAGTAGCTACAATTTTTTAACAACAGTATTGTGTTATGATAATAATATTACATGTAAAAATTAATAATTATTTAACGTTATTATATGTATGGTTAATTCTATTCTCAGATTAAACTTAACATTTTATATTATATATAATGCATGATTGAAAAGAAGCACAACAGAGCTCTTTATATTGAACTCTTAAGAAAAGAGGAGTTTTTATATCAAAAAAGAGCAATTCGGAAAACAAGAAAAGCTAGAAATGATCAGCAGAGAGTCTGTCCATTATTACATATGAAAGGAGGAATATATACACGACGAAGAAAGAAAAATACATGTTTAATTGAAAGTATTCTAACAAAAATCATACTGAACTAAGAACAACAAAACTAAGAGAGAAACAGATTATGATTAAGGAATTTTTCTTCTAATTAACATCATGATTTTTGCTGTCTGATAAAGACTGAATTAGTCTATGAGAGAGGATAAACTTGGGAATTCAGATCAATTATGTTGAGAGAGTGAAAAATAACAAACTTGTATTATATTCCTTTGTAACAAACTTGCAATCTCTGCACCACTCTGCAGCACCACTCCGTCCCACTCCTTTTCTTTTCGTCTATTCTATTATTTTGTCCATTCTGCTTTTGTTATTTTATCTGTTATGCTATTAGTATTCTAGAATAGAAGGAGATATTGTATATAAATATTGGATGACCTATTAGTGAGATAAATTGATTATTCCCAAATACTTTCACCTTTTATCATCTATTGTTTTATGGTATCAGAGCTCCCTCCTGGAGTTCTGCTTATTCCTTCCAAATGTCTTCTACTACTCCTCCTAGTCCAAAGAACTCTGATAATGAAGGTCCTAAAACAGAAAATCGTGGTCATGAAGCCACTGATCCCACCATGAACCCATCAAGTCCCTTCTTCATCCACCCTAGTGAAGGACCCTCCTCTGTCTCAATAACCCCTGTCCTTGATGGCACAAACTATCAGTCCTGGTCTTGTGCCATTAGAATGGCTTTAATCTCAAAAAACAAGATGGCTTTCTTGTTAGGCATCATTCCCGTCCCTAAGGTTGAAGAACCCCTTTATTCTGCTTGGGAGAGGTTCAATACCCTTGTCATGTCTTGGTTACTCAACTCGGTTACTCCCTCCATTGCCCAAAGCGTTATTTTCCTCGAATGTGCCATAGCCATTTGGAATGACCTTCGCGAACGTTTTTTGCAAGGTGATCTTCTCAGAATCGCAGCGCTCCAGGAAGAAATTTATGGTCTTTCTCAAGGAACTTGTTCTGTCTCTGAGTTCTTCACCGCATTGAAGACCCTCTGGGAAGAACTCGATAACTACAGGCCCTTTTCTTCTTGCTCGTGTTTTGCCAAAACTTACCACCAACAGGATTTCATAATCCGATTCATCAAAGGTTTGGACGACCGCTTCTCTATTGTGCTTTCACAAATCCTTTTGATGGATCCTCTCCCCTCTATCAACTGCGTCTTCTCCATGGTTGTCCAGCAGGAACGACAACTCGTTTCGCCTTCGCTTACTGAACCTAAGACCTTTGTGAATGCAGCAAATCACTCTTTCTTCGGCCAAGGGCGTGGCTCTGGTCCTTCTCCCACTGTCAAAGGAGCCTCCAACAAGAAATGCTCTTATTATCACCGTCTTGGACACACTATTGACGTGTGTTGGGGAAAACATGGTTATCCCCCTGGTCATCCTCGATACCTAGGGAGGCCGAAGTTCAATCACGATGCCTCTGGCTCTTCCTCCATTAACAGTGTTGTTGTGATCGAACCCACCGAAGGAGGCAACGATTCAGAGAAGGAGGGAGGCCCCATCACTTTGACCCATGCCCAATATCAAACCCTAATGTCTTTGCTCCAACCACAACAACAAAAGAATGCTTCTGATGTAACAGGGCCCAATTCTCTCGTTCAGCCCAATAGAGTGAATCTCATCCACACTCCAAATGCTCAACAACATCCTGAGTCCAGTGGTATCTCCTTTGTTTTTTGCACTCACACACACCACTCCTCTTACGCCACTCACAATGTCCCCTGGATCATAGATTCGAGAGCCACAGATCATGTTGCATCTTCTCTAAATTGCTTTTCAAATTATTCTAACATTAAACCAATACAAACAAGTTTACCTGATAAGTCCATTGTTATAGCCCATATATGTGGAACAATCATTTTTTCTCCAGAATTTATTATTCACAATGTTTTGTTTGCTCCGGACTTTCATTTTAATCTTTTATCCATATCCAAACTCATATTGACTCATAAATATATCCTCATCTTCCATGATTTTTTTTGCACTATCCAGGACAAGCGTACGTTGGGGATGATTGGTTTGGCTAATCTTCAACAAGGTCTCTATCATCTACAAGTCAACAGAGAAGCCAAGGTTCTTTCACCAAACAAACCTTCCATTAATGAAAGTGCTACCAATACCATCTCAAACTCCAACCTTTGGCATTATAGATTAGGACATCTCTCAGGAAACAGATTAAATATGTTATGTGAACAATTTCCTATTATTCCAAAACATATTAATGAAAATTGTGACATTTGTCATTTTGCAAAACAAAGAAAATATGCCTTATTGCCTTAGTGATAGTAGAGCTTCAAAAAAATTTGATTTGGTGCACATGGACATTTGGGGACCTTTTTCTCAGGCCTCAATTCATGGTGAAAAATATTTTTTAACTATCTTGGATGATTTTAGTAGATATACTTGGATTGTCTTATTGAAATCTAAATCCGAAGTAAAAATATATGTTCAAAATTTTATTTCTCTAATTGAAAATCAATTTGATTCAAGAATAAAATGTATTCGGACAGATAATGGTCTAGAATTTTTTCTTAAAGATTTTTTTGCTTCAAAAGGGATTATACATCACACCAGTTGTGTTTATACCCCTCAACAAAACGGGCGGGTTGAGAGAAAACACCAACATATCCTTAATGTGGCACGTGCTCTCATGTTTCAATCTCAATTGCCCAAACATTTTTAGTCTTATGCAATAAAACATGCAGTTTATCTTATTAACCGTATCCCTTCTCTAGTTACAAAGAAACATACTCCTTACGAACTTTTGCATAACCAAAAACCTGATTTTTCCATGCTTAGAGTTTTTGGTTCTTTATGTTATGCTTCAACCACTGGGCCCAAACAGAAATTTGATCCTAGGTCTAGAGAAGGAGTTCTTCTCGGGTATCAATTTGGCACAAAAGGCTATATTATTTTAGACTTACAAAATAAAAACACTTTT
The DNA here is from genome assembly GCA_027742785.1 of Vigna reflexopilosa. NCBI lineage: Eukaryota > Viridiplantae > Streptophyta > Magnoliopsida > Fabales > Fabaceae > Vigna > Vigna reflexopilosa. The sequence goes on from CM050911.1 coordinate 8,643,027, forward strand.
GTCTCTAGAGATGTTGTTTTCTATGAGTCCCACTTTCCTTTTACTGACAAACACGAAGCCCAAGAAAAAGAAAGAAAAATTATTTCCTCCACATATCAAAACCTTCCATGACTTATTTCCTCCACTTTCCTTTTACTCATTGGTCGTTTGATTTATCTCACAACGACTCGTCCAGACATCGTCTTTGTGACTCAGCAATTAAGTTAGTTCATGGCAAATCCTACAACGTCTCATTTAGGTGCTGCAAAAAGAGTTCTTAAATACTTGAAAGGTTGTCCAAACAAGGGGCTCTACTTCAAACGGAATTCTCCTATCCATCTAATTGGGTTTAGCGATGCCGATTGGGCAACTTGCGTCTCCACACGCCGATCAGTCACAGGTTATTGTTTCTTCATAGGGAACTCTTTAATTTCTGGGAAAACCAAAAAACAGAATATTGTGTCTCGTTCTTCCTCCGAAGCAGAATATAGAGCACTTGCTACTAGTACCTGTGAGTTGCAATGGTTAACTTTTCTTCTCAATGATCTCAAAATCCAGTGCTCTAAGTCCGCAACACTTTATTGTGATAATCAAAGTGCTTTACACATTGTTGCAAATCCAGTCTTTCATGAAAGAAAAAAACACTTGGAGATAGATTGTCATTTGGTTCGAGAAAAAACACAAGCAAGATTAATGAAGCTCCTTCCTGTTCCATCATCTCGGCAACTTGCTGATATCTTCACCAAAGCTCTTCCTCCTCAGCCATTCCATGCAAACTTGTCCAAGCTAGAGATTGTTGACACCCCTCTCCAGCTTGCGGGAGGCTAACAAACTTGTACTATATTCCTTTGTAACAAACTTGCAATCTCCACACCACTCTGCAGCACCACTCCGCCCCACTCCTTTTCTTTTCGTCAATTCTGTTATTTTGTCCATTCTGCTTTTGTTATTTTATCTGTTCTGTTATTAATATTCTAGAATAGAAGGGGATATTGTATATAAATATTGGATGACCTATTACTGAGATAGATTGATTATTCCCAAATACTTTCACCTTTTATCATCTATCATTGTAAAAAAGATAAAAGAAAATGAACTAAGAAAAGGTTGAGCAAAAGGGAAATCCTAAGGAGAAGAATATAATGAAGGCATTGTTCCATAGGATATGCTGATTCTTTTCTTACCAGTTGTAAAAAACGTTAATGGCAGTAGAAAGGAATTCCACTATGTGTTAGCTAAGGCTGCATGCATTACTGGACATCTCATGCATGTCACTTTTGGCATCATGATATATGCTTTTCATACATTCGCATTTTCTTCAATGAGCTTACAAATTCTCAGCAATTTCCTGCTATTAGTGCTTCATTGGAAATTAGTTCATATAATGTTCCATGAGATATTCAGAAATATTCATGATGTTTAACTCGTTGAGAAAAAAATCAATTGAATATATCATCACCCTTTAGTGCATGGTTTCAATTGACCGAATATATTTAGACAAGAAAAGGCTTCCGTGTCTAAAACTTTACACAAATTAAGAGTATATCGCATGTTTGGGAATAACTTTCAAATTGCTCCAAAAATACTTTTATCTCAAAAATATACTTGAGTGTCTTCAGTCAGCATATTTTTGTTATCCCGTAACCTTATTACCCAAACATACTTATGCAGTCTTTACCCAAACTAGAGCTGTCAAAACGAGTAACCCAACTCGATCCGGCCCGGCCTACCACGAATTGGTCACTTAGTAAGTTAACTCAACCCGGCTCATTTATTAGCGAGCCAGAAAAATCTGAACCCGGCTCGACCCACCACGGGTTGGTGGATAAACGGGTTGACTCACTAGCCCATTTAATTACAATTTTTTTAAAATAAAAAAATTACAAACTTTCTATATTCAAATTTAAACAAATTTCACTCCAAAAAAATGATGTTAAACTGAAGACAATTCAAAATAATAATAAAAAGTACAATATAATCCAAATGTCATCAAAAAACAAACACAAAAAACATACAAATAAGTTTCTTATATTTATCATTTTTGTGTTCCTTATCCATTTACAATATTAGAATCTTGAACAGATAAATCTACAATATTTCCTCTTGAATGACAGCACCATAAATGAGGGCAAGTTCCGTGAGAGTGATTTGTGAGAGCAGATGTTACTTTTTTTGTATACACAGTAAGTGAAGATAGTATTTTATTTTTTAGGGTTTCATAAATAAAATAATAAATTAAAAAAATAAACCCGTGTGAGCTGGGTTTAAATGAGCCGGGTTGAAATCTGACCCGCATAAAAAAAATTCAAAATTTTCAAACCCAACCCGGCCCGAACCCGTGGTGAGCCGGGTTGACTCGCAAGTTGTGACCCATTTTGACGACTCTAACCCAAACATACTTATTCTATCATAGCATTAAATTCCATAATTTACATCTCATTCAAGTGATTTAAAACTAAATTTAGTTTAATTATCAATTAAATTTTTAGACTTTCCTCTTATTTGCTAATACATTTTGTCATCATTACAGCTCAAAATAATTCCATCTCAATTCAATTAAAATCAAATATTCATTTCATTCATTAATATATAACATTCTAATTTATTGTTCATACTAAGTAATTACAACATCCAAGGATAAAATAAAACATATCTACTTTGTAATACAAACACTTGTAAAGTTAAATTTCTACAACATATTTACTTATATATGTAATTAACATATCTACAATTCAATTTCAGCAACACAAGCACATGTATCTCACAATTCAATTTTTAACTCAAGTATTTTCACATAATATTTTCTAATAAAACTAGTGATGATAAAAAAAAAAAAAGAATCCGTACCCATAAATATATGTAGAAAAAAATCAATTACAAATGTTAAATGGACATCTTTAAAATGGATATAATAAGTACAAATATTTAATTATCCATTTATATTCACCCCTCCATTAAAACAATATTTTGAAACTTAATAAGAGGCATTTTGAAGAAACATGATTTTCAAGTAATATTATTTTTTAAACGTTTATCTAACACGGGGAAAAAACATTACTAATTTTAAATTCCCGAAAAATTAAAAATGTATCATATAACAACGATCATCTATATGTACAACAATAAAAAAATTGATTTATAAATTATTAAATTAAAAGTTATATTTTATTTATTTATAGGTATCTATATCAAATATTTTTAAAAATAAAAGAAATTCTAACATAGAATTCTAAAAACAATTTTTTGCAATCATTCCCAAATTAAACCCCATTTTGTTCCAATAGTAAGGTTCCAATAATAAAAGGTCTTAATTTCACATGTTCCATAACTGTGAATGAAACGAAATATAATAACAAATAATTGATCCTTTCACACTTCAATATATAAATTTATGTAAAACTAAAAAACGTTTGCAATAAAATAAAATGAGAATACTTCTGTGAAATAGAAAGACAAAATGGAAAGGTAAAGAGTATGCAACAATTTACTCTTTTAATTTCCACCTTCACCAATTTACTCGAGTTTTTTTTATCTCAAATAACTAAAAAGTAATTATTTATCAACAATTTTATTAATTTTAAGCGTAACAAAACATTTTTTTATTGAAACATTCCAAATGTTTTGATATATATAAGTTGATTTTTATTTTATTTTTTTACCGAAACACAGTAATTATTTTCAAACCGCTATCCAAGGGATCGAAAAGCCTATATTCTTTTCCCATCGCAGATTTGTTTTTCAAATTCCGTGATCTTAAGATTAGTCCCATCGTTCGTGGTTCTTCGAGAAGCCTTTGAGAACATTTTCATGCAACCATTGTTAAACTAAAACTCAGTATTAATAGTTGAAGTGATAAAAAAAATAATAATAAAACACAAGTTGTAAATTTAAATATATATGTGGAACAACCAATTCTGTCTAATTAAGGCTAGTGTCAGTAATCTGGAAAACTATAGCATTTGCACTGTTATTCTCCCATTATTCCTTTGAAGTTTATTACCTTTTATTTTAACCATTTTTCTTATACTGGTATATGCCACGGATTATCCTGGGAGAACTTCTTTGTTGTCTGCGTTACTGACATAAAGCTCCTCATTCAACCAACCTTACCAAAAGCTCACTACAGTTGGAAGCATCATATGTGCCAAAAAAAATTGACTCTTGTTCAGTTTCATTATTTCATGTCGTTCGAAAGTCACAAGTTGAACAATCAAAGTAAGAAATTGATGTTTTTAGATTCCACTTTCTCAAATCCATTCTTTTTAAAGGTCTTGTTCATTAAGGTTTTCTTCTCTCTACTCTATTTTACCTTAAACAGTGCAGATTATTCACCTATGAATCACAGGAAAGGAAGGGATTCTTTGGTGATCGTGGAAAACAAACGAACACGGCGGAGAGAAAAGTAAGGGAGAGCACATACCTCTGGATCTTCCTTCCCACCAAGCTTATTCTCTTTTTTCTTTCACATTTCAATTATATACCTATATTATATATATTATATTATACCACCCTTTCTGCTCTTGGCTAGTTTTTAAAGTTTTATTCTGCTAGTAGTGACCTTTTAAAGTGTGGGGGGTTGCATAATGAAAAGGGCAACATTAAATGTATTCATTACTATGATAAAATTTCTCAGGAGTAAGAGTTTTAGTTTAAAGAATAAAGGTGGAGCCATTGATTGGAAAACTAACAGTTTATATTGTATATTAAATGTACACGTCGTCCATGTGTATGATAAACCATGAAAATAATACCTCTTTTTTAACCAATGCAACAGTACGTACTCACTTATTTAATCTCATTCCACCAACAAAACTACACTCTCCGTTGATTATTTGTAGCATGTTATTCTCGATGTAGTGATGATTCTCTTTTAAGATTTTCATGAGGATGTTCGCTATATTAGCAAGCAAGTAATTATGTTCCAGATGGACCTGGTATACCAGATGATGAAAGCCTTTTATTTGAGACCTTTTTTTCTGTCATTATGACTCACAATTGAGCAGAAACACATGTAAAATAAATGAAGAAAATGAGGGAAAAAAAAAATAGTAGAAGACTTTTGAGGTTTTCTTGAATAAATTAACACTTCAGTTTTTTGAAACTTTTACACACAATTTTCTTTTATTTTAAAAACGTTGTATTGTCCTCGATTTTCATATTATACATATATCCTTCAAAAGAAGTAACAATAATAATAAAATAATCATTAAAATCCAGGTGATTAAAATATAATTTGAGGGAACCTCAGTCAATGTAATTTACTGAAACTAAAACGAGCTGACATGCATCAACACCAGCTAAATCCAATCAATGCTTGAAAAGTTCTTGTTTGGTTTACAAGCAAAGTATGTTTAATTTGGGCACACATTCAATCACTTTACACCGTGTAAAATCAATTCGACCAAAAACATAAAACATATATATATAGGGTCTTATAGATGCTGCTGGATTTTCTGCATTACCAACAGTTTGTATCACGATGATACCTTTAGATATAATCTCTCATGAAGCTATATTCCACATTAATCTGTTTATTCTCTCAAGATAAACTTGAATTTTAGTGTATGAACCTTTTAGTTTTTATCATCATAATGAATTGAACACTAGCTTTTATCATGTAGTGAATGCAAAATTTGAATGTGAAACAACGCGTGAAATTTATTTAAACTGGTATAATGGCCTTGAGATTTTGACATTTGAAGATTTGTAGAGTATAGTGACTAGAAAAATTAGAAGAGCAATGCTCTCTAACAGAAGGTACATTAGCAGTGCTGAAAAAGGAAGCTTCTTGGCAACCTTCATCTCAGTATATTGCATAAGCCTCTTATTAGCTTTGTCTGAGTAATATCTGATTTTTGCTATCTTTCTCTCATTTCATGTGACTTAAAATTGAAAATCTTTCGTATCCAGCTGCCACATATTGAAAAGAAAACATTTAGTAAACAAGAAAGAAATTAATTAAACACAGTCACATCATATGTAACAACCACTTCTACAAGAAACCAACGCATGTGTAATCAGCAGAAGAGAGAAAATAGGTAAATACAATGCGTCAGTCAGAAACTGTCAAAAAATGGCAGGGCAAATCTCCTTTGGCAAACTAGAAGCATGCATTTTCAAGTCCTCTGCTTCTCTTGCCAAAAAGGAGTTTCGCCCTCTCATTCCTCAACAGTAGATCTATATATATGTATATATATCAGATTTCCAGCACCAAATTTGTGTCTGATGCATTATCATAAAAATGGAAGGCTATTTATAGGTAGCTATGAGCACCTAACTTGGATATGCCACAGGTAAAGCATTAGGAGCAGGCAGCATATACCAGCACAATTCCATTGCAAGGTTCTTTTTATTTACTGGTCCAAAGTCTTTCAACATCAATCCCTTTCAAAAACAAGGATTTCTCTATACCATGATTTACTAATCAATCAGATGCTTTGTCTACGTAGGAATTGGTCTTCAACACTTTCTGTATACATGAAACGAACTTTCATTTCAGCCTTCATTTATTTGTGATTTAAAATATGCATGCAGAACCCTTTTCATTTGGAGTCCATAACTGACAAATCAGAGTTCATAAATGATGCACTTATAAAAGGATAAAGAATAAACTATTTGAATATGTACATCTTGATATTGAAGTATAAAAAAAGAATTTAGTAAGTGATTCAGTAAGTTTAAAATTAAAAAGGAAATTTAGATCATAATTATCATTATTATGTTATATTTATAATATTTTTTTACTAAAAAAAATGTAGATTAAAATGATAAGAGATTTGTTAAAACCAATCCAACATTAAGTCCATTATGGAGAATTCAAGAATTGATTGCCAGTTGAACTTGATGGAAAATAAATTGTTGTACTTTTAAAAATTTATTGAAATTTATTAAATGAAATTCACTTACACAAGTGAGGGAAGGGAATAAGGGAATTGAGGTTGGCTTGTTACAGTTTACGAATGATACTTTATTTATTTGTGAAAAAAACACATGTAACATAATGGTTATAAAAGTTATTTTAAGAAGCTTTGAGTTGGCTTTCGAACATAGAATTAATTTCTTTAAAAGTAAGATGAGAGGAATGGGAATTAATACAGAAGCAATGGATCAATTCTCTATGATTTTAATTTATAGACATGAAAATCCTCTTCAAGTGTCTAGGTCTACCAATAGGGGAAATCCAAGGAAAAACCAGTTTTGGTAAAAAATAGTAGATAAAGTGGGAAACAAGTTAATTAATTGGACAAAAAAATCTTTATCCTTTATTGGTCAAGTTTGTCTAATAAAGTCATTTCAACACTTTCCCTATATTACCTATCCTTCTTCAAAGCTAAAAATGTACGTAAAAAACTCATAAAACTTCCTATGGGGATGGGGATCTGAGGATAGAAAAACAACATGGATCAAATAGGAAAGTTTATGTAAATCTAAGGAACAACGGGGGCTAGGTATTAGAAATATTGAAAATTTTAACAAAGCCCTTCTAGCAAAATGGAAATGGAGACTAAGGGTGAAAAACCAAGAAAAATGGAAAGAGGTTCTAGAATTTATGTATTGATCTTGGAGGAACTTAAATTATTTTAAGATAACAAACAATGAATCTTGGTGGTGGAAAGATCCAAGGTTTGTTTGTGGAAGCATGGAATATGCTAATTGGGTTAAAAACATGGTCATGTGGAGAGTAGGAGAAGGAAATAAAATTAGGTTTTGGGAGGACAAATGAGTATAAGAGGAACTTCACTCTATTCTAGATTCCCTATATGCAATTTCAAACTATAAAGATAACACCATAGGGGAGCTGATGAACACATAATGAATGGGTATGGAAACGATTAAAAGAAACTACGATGATTCCAAAGGCAATACAATAGTGTTTTTAAATCTCTTTAGTGCTTAAACGTGCTTTCAAAGGCACAAATACTAATGATGGATAAGGTAGAAATTAAGACAAAACTAGTAAAAAAAGGCATACACATTATGCTAGTTGTGTGCAGAAAGTGAGACAAACATTTGTGATTTTATCAAGAAAGAGAAACATGTACTTGGTCTAAAAGTAGAGAAATAAGGTTTATTTTGTAGGAAAGGAGCATTAGGGAAGGGTTGGGGAAGATATGTTATGGTTTTTTTATTAAGGGATGAGAGTGCAGTGAAATATATGAAATAAAAACAACAGGACAATACAATTGTTTTACTTCAGGAATGGAACTAGGTGACAAAAAACATATTAGAGACGAGGAATAATGCTGCAACAGGTTAAGCAAGGGAAGACAGCCACTAAGAAAATACCATTGTGAAAAAAGAAGGTGATTTTTCAACCATTACGTTGTCAATGGAAGTAGTTCTGGAATAGGTATTCACTACAAGCATATTCTTAACTAAACAGAAGACACTACTAGGAAAGGAATCGAGAACCTTTCATATGGATGGCATTTCATTACTTGTTCTCTTGGTGTAGACATGTTCATTAACATTAAATGAATGGTATTATCAAACCAAATATATGTGGTACCACCTTTTGTTAGAAGTTAGAAGTCTCACATCTAAAGTGGGCAAAGACTTCCCTCCCTCATGTTGCATATAAATAGAGGTGTAATGGAAGGTGTAAAATGCACCAAACATTACTTGTATCCTCTTTGCTCTAAAGAGAGGGTGTTGTAATTTCTTCCATCTAGTAAATATTTTTCTATTGTCATTAGAATAGTGTCGGTAAAATTCTGAGTATGCTCTGTGGTTGCGGTTTAATCCGATCTTTCAGGTTCAAGAGTGAAACCATGACAGCAAAATTTGAGATAGAGAAGTTCAATGACAATTTTGAGAAAAGACAATTGTCTAGATGCAATTGAAGACAGACGTGCAGAAATTTCTGATGAAAAATGGAAAGAGATGGATGACAATGCGGTTGCCAATTTGCACTTAGCAATGGTAGATTCAGTTCTGTCTAGTATAGCAGAGAAGAAGACTTCAAAGGAGATTTAGGATACTCTCGTTAAACTATACGAGGTCAAGTCACTTCACACCAGAATTTTCTTAAAAAGAAAACTCTATACTCTTCGAATGAGCGAGTTCACGCCAGTGACGGAACACATCAACAATCTGAATACATTATTCGCTCAGCTCACCGCGTCAGATTTCAATATAGTAGAAAATGAACGTGCAGAGCTACTACTTCAGAGTTTACCAGACTCGTATGATCAACTCATCATCAACATTACAAATAACAACATTGTCGGTCGTCTATCCTTTGATGATGTTGCTGGAGCTATTCTTGAAGAAGAGTCCAGGCGAAAGAATAAGGAAGACAGGACAGAAAGTTTGAAGCAACCAGAAGCTCTAACGATGATGAGAGGAAGATCAACGGAACGTGGCTCCAGTGGGAGTCAAAATTATGGTAGATCAAAGTCTCGAGGTAGGAAGAATTTTAAATGCTATAATTGTGGCATGAGGGGGCATCTGAAAAAGGATTGTTGGCACAAGAAGAATGGAGGGAAGAACTTCGAAGCATCAAGCTCACAAGGCTGTGTTGCAAAAACTTCTGAAGATGGAGAAATCCTGTATAGTGAAGCAGAAGTTAGTTCTAAAGGCAGAAAACAACTTTCTGATGCCTGGATAGTAGATTCAGGTGCGACATGGCATATGACTTCACACCGAGACTGGTTTCACACTTATGAACCTGTCTCAGGAGGATCTGTGTTCATGGGAAATGATCATGCCTTAGAAATTGGAGGGATTGGTACCATCAAAATCAAAATGTATGATGGTACAGTACGCACTCTTCAAGGAGTTCGACATGTGAAGGGATTGAAGAAAAACCTATTGTCTGTTGGACAATTGGATGACCTTGGGTGCAAAATTCACATTGAAGGCGGAATCCTAAAAATGGTGAAAGGTAACCTCATTGTGATGAAAGCAGAGAAGATCGCAGTCAATCTATACATGATGTTAGGAGATACGTTGCAAAAAGCAGATGCATCAGTTGCAACAACAAAAGAAGAAGAAGAAACGATGATGTGGCATTACAGACTTGGTCACATGTCAGAACGAGGCTTGAAAATTCTTGCTGATCATAATCTCCTGCCTGAGCTCAAAACAATTAACTTACCGTTTTGTGAGCACTGTGTGACTAGTAAGCAACATAGATTGAAGTTTGCTAAAGTGACTGCTAGAAGCAAGCACATACTAGACTTAATCCATTCTGATGTCTGGGAATCACCAGAAATATCCATGGGAGGAGCAAAGTATTTTGTATCATTCATTGATGATTATTCCCGGAGATTATGGGTGTACCCAATCAAGAAGAAGTCAGATGTGTTTCCAGTATTCAAGGAATTCAAAGCACAGGTGGAACTTGAAACTGGAAAAAGGATCAAATGCTTGAGGACAGATAATGGAGGAGAATATACTGATGGTGATTTTTTGGCATTCTGCAAGCAAGAAGGTATTAAGAGGCAATTTACAGTTGCTCATACACCTCAACAGAATGGTGTAGCAGAGCGGATGAATAGAACTCTTCTAGAAAGGACAAAGGCCATGTTGAAAACTGCAGGATTAACCAAGTCCTTCTGGGCAGAAGCAGTCAAAACTGCTTGCTATTTGATAAATCGCTCACCATCAACAGCAATTGGTGTAAAGACACCAATGGAAATGTGGAAAGGAAAACCAGCTAATTACTCTTCTCTGCATGTATTTGGTTGTCCTGTGTACGTGATGTACAACTCCCAAGAAAGAACAAAGTTAGACCCAAAATCCAGGAAATGTATATTCTTGGGTTATGCTGACAATGTTAAGGGGTATCGCTTGTGGGATCCCACTGCCCACAAGATTATTGTTAGCAGGGATGTAGTCTTTGCAGAAAAAATGCAAAGTGAGCAGAAAAATGACAACACACCAATAGACATTACTTCAGTACAGATAGAGGAAAAGTCAAAAGATAATGATTCCTCTGAAGCAGAACCAGAGCACGATGAACAAGAACCAAATGAGGTCAATGATGAAGATGCTCGACGAACAACACGTCTGATGAAGAAACCATCTTGGGACTTAGACTATGTTATGGCAAATCATGATGCGTACTGTCTCTTAACTGAAGAAGGAGAACCATCAACCTTTCAAGAAGCGTTGAGGAGTTCAGATGTTTCAAAATGGATGACAGCAATGCATGAAGAAATAGAAGCCTTACATAGGAATGAGACATGGGAACTTGTTGAACTTTCAAAAGGTCGAAAAGCAATTGGAAACAAATGGGTATACAAAATCAAACGAGATGGCAATGAACAAGTGGAGCAATATCGTGCAAGACTGGTGGTCAAAGGATATGCTCAGAAAGAAGGTCTTGATTTTAACGAGATATTCTCACCAGTTGTTAGACTTACCACTATTAGAGTAGTGCTGGCAATGTGTGCTGTAGATAATTTACATCTAGAACAATTAGATGTAAAGACTGCTTTTCTTCATGGAGAACTTGAAGAAGAAATATATATGCTCCAACCAGAAGGTTTTGAAGAACAAGGAAAAGAAAACTTGGTTTGTAGGTTGACCAAATCTCTATACGGTTTAAAGCAGGCGCCAAGGTGTTGGTATAAGAGATTTGATTCTTTCATTATTAGCCTCAGATACAACAGATTAAGTTCAGACCATTGTACGTACTACAAGAGGTTTGAGGATAATAATTTCATCATTTTGCTGTTGTACGTGGATGATATGTTGGTGGTAGGTTCCAACAAAGTTCGAGTCCAAGAATTGAAGGCACAGTTGGCTAGGGAATTTGATATGAAGGACTTGGGACCTGCAAACAAGATTTTAGGGATGCAAATTCACCGAGACAGAAAAAATAGGAAGATTTGGCTTTCACAAAAGAATTATTTTCGAAAGGTCTTGCGGCGCTTCAACATGCAAGATTGCAAGCCAACTTCTACCCCACTTCCTGTTAATTGTAAATTATCCTCAAGTATGTGTCCTAGCAATGAAGCAGAGAGGATGGAAATGTCTCGAGTTCCGTATACATCAGCAGTGGGAAGCCTAATGTATGCCATGATTTGTACAAGACCAGACATTGCACATGCAGTGGGAGCGGTTAGTAGATTTATGGCAAATCCTGGTGAAGAGCATTGGAATGCTGTCAAGAGGATCCTTAGATACATCAAAGGAACTTCTGATGTTGCATTATGTTTTGGAGGATTGGAGTTTATTGTCAGGGGTTATGTCGACTCAGATTATGCAGGTGATCTTGATAAAAGAAAATCTACTACAGGCTATGTGTTTAAACTTACAGGAGGGGTGATAAGCTGGTTATCTAAACTACACACAGTTGTAGCTTTATCCACCACTGAAGCTGAATACATGGCAGCTACTCAAGCATGCAAGGAAGCAATCTGGATTCAAAGGTTATTGGAAGAACTCGGGCACAAGCAAAAGAAAATTACTGTATATTGTGACAGTCAGAGTGCTTTGCACATTGCAAGAAATCCAGCGTTTCATTCCAGGACAAAGCATATAGGGGTTCAATATCATTTTGTCCGAGAAGTAGTAGAGAAAGGAGATGTAGATCTGGAAAAGATCTATACCAAAGATAACCTAGCAGATGCTATGACAAAGTCGGTCAATACTGACAAGTTTGTATGGAGTAGATCCTCCTATGGTCTATCAGTGACGTAGCATGGAACTGACAAGGAAGACAAAGTATTGTGAAGACATGATTGATTCAATCAAATCTTCAAGTGGGAGAATTGTTAGAAGTTAGAAGTCCCACATCTAAAGTGGGCAAAGACTTCCCTCTCTCATGTTGCATATAAATAGAGGTGTAAGGGAAGGTGTAAAATGCACCAAACATTACTTGTATCATCCTTGCTCTAAAAGAGGGTGTTGTAATTTTTTTCATCTAGCAAATATTTTTCTTGACCTTGCCCTTGGTCTTGTGTTAGTTATAAATTTTTCTCATCTTATTTTAGTTGTAAGAGTCTTATTTTAGTAGTCTGATACCTACCACCTTTTTGTTGTAAGGTGTTCAGAGGAGGATGTCCTTGGAATATCCTTTATCTTGTGCTATGTATGTCCTAGTATTATTTAAAATTAATTTAAATAAAAATATTTAAATTTTATTTTCTAACAATATTACAATTTGTGTGAGTATTCAGTCTGAGTTTTTCTGAGAGCTATATTGCATAGGCTTTGTGTGATAGAGCAAAATATGAAGAAATCTCCGATCTTGGAGAAGCTATTGCGCAATTACCCAGGCACCTAACATGCACAGTATTAATCAATGTAGCAGCACGTTCTACTCACCACCATTGTAACCAGGTTACTCAGAAACTGCACTTTGACTGTGGATTAGATTTTTATTTTTTTAAATTATTAATATAATCTAATAAAAAATATAATAATTATTTTAAAAAATCGAAATATATTTTTTCAATATAAAATTATTAAAATTAAAATATAACTAAATATACAAATTATTTACAAATAATTAAATATATTTACCTAAATATAATAAGTATTAATGAGATAAAAAATTAATAATTAATCAAGAAATAATTGAAATATATTTCTTCAAATATAATAATGTGATCAATATTAGAATTAAAATATAAATAAATGTAATAATGATTTAAAAATGATTAAAACACATTTGTTTAAATATCATGAATATTAAAATTAAAATACGAATAAATGCAATAATTATTTTGAAAGATAATTAAAACAAATTTACAATTGAAAATATGAGAAGAATGCAATAATTAATTATGTAGTTTTGTGATGGATAAAATATTTCACAATAATATTAATTTAATTATAATGAAAAAGAAAAATAAAAATGATATTTAAAATCTTTTGAAGTAAAAGAAAATGTAAAATTTTGAAAATAAATTATTTCTATATATTAAAGAAGGAAGAAATCGGAGCAAGATAACCTTATTCAGTATAAAAGACCAAAGAAAAATTAAATAATAGAATTATAAATTTATTGAAGATGATCAATGTGTAATTAAAAATAAATTAAATAATATAACTAAAATTAATAAACATTATTGAATAAAGAATAACATAATTATAAATAAATGTGCCTAAATGAAGATACTAAATTAAATAAGTAAAATAGACGTAGTTGAAAATAAATTAAAATTAACAAAATCTGAACTGAAACTATAGATAATTATATAAATAAATAAAGGAAACCAGTGTATAATTACAAAATAGACTAAATGAAATAAATTAAATGAATAAGTACATATCCAAATATAAATTAAATAATTAAAGTACATTAAAAAAATTAAAAAAAAAATATTTAGTTCTAAATAAATAAAGCATTAGATGATTAAATTTTCTTAAATCCTTTTGTTTCTATTTTTGCCTCTCTTTTTCTTTGTCTTGTATTTTATCTCTCATTCCTGTGTTTATATTATCTTTTTCATTCCATCTATTTATAAGTTAAAGTTTTATTTTATTTTCATTTGTTCAAGTCGTGATTTTATTTTAATTTGTTCAAGTCGTGATTTTAATTTGTTCAAGTGGTGATTTTAACATATTTAATTCTTGTTTTATTACTATTACAAAATAAATGTATCTCTTAAACATTACTTACTTGAATTTATTAAAATAAAATTCGTATAAATTCGTTAGATATTAAAGATTTTAACAGTAAAGATTAAATACTATTTCACAGATGAAATCGATCATTAAAAAGTAAATATTAATAAAAAAAATGTTATCTTTTAGTTTCTCTGAATTTGTAAAGCAAATTTTAAAAAAATATTTATATATATATTACTTCATTTTTTAAATTATTCTAATTTTATATATTATTTTCTCACTGTCAGAAATATTAAAAATTACTTTTATAATACATAAAGCTCTCATTTATTTTACGAATGTTTAAATTAAATACTTGTATTAAAAATATTACTTATAATACTTTTAATTAAATTTCTTATAATTTTTTGCAATAAAGTGCATAAATATGAATTCTTTATCTCATTTTATATTATTAAAAATAATAAATGCATTTAATTAATTATAAAAATATTTTATTAAAACTAATTATATAATTAGAGTTAATTGATTTTATAAAATTATATATAAACTAAATTAAATGGAAAAATAATACATATATATATATAATATTTTTTATTTAATTAATTATTTTAGTATAATTGTCAATACTCAATTTAGTCCGAATGACTAAATAGTATAGGTTTTTGTTTATCTCTAGAGACTGTATAGTCATGGGACTATATAGTTGAAGGATAACTTAAAGGAATTAATTTGACTACTCATATCAACAAATGCATTTGCTTTTCGATAACCTAACCCATAAGAATTCTATGGTTAAACGTGCTTAATCTGGAGTAATTTAGGAATGGGTGAGCTTCTGGAAAGTGTTCCCGAAAAACTAAACGCTTCCATTTGGAAAACGATCGCAGCAATATGTGGGAAGTTAAGGTTGCCTTGATATTTACAGTGCAGGATTCATATCAACCACAAACCGAACGTGTCCATTTCAGTTGGGTCTAGAATCAACTTATTTATAATAATAATAATTATATACTATTTTCTAACTTTTTTTCTTTCTTAAAAAAAGAATTAAAAAATAAAATTTATATATATATATATATATATATATATATTTATTTATATACACATATATATATTTCTTTTCATTTTTATTCTTCAAGTTACCATTTTATTTAAATACAACTAATTTTTTAAATTTAACTACTTTTTAAAATTAAATAAATAAAAATTAATTATTAAATAAATTAAAATCATTTACAAGATAAATAAAAATTATCTACAATTAAATTATAAACAATAGTTATATATTTTAATAATTATAATTTTATTATTTTTTAATATAAAAAAATCATATGCATATGTTTTACTACTATAATTAGTGACGAATTCAATTTTGAGATAATCAAAATAATTCATTTAAAAATTATATTTTTGTCACAAATTACATAATGTAATACTTAAAATATTATTATTGGATTTTTTTTTCAAATTTTTAACTTATTGATAATTAAATTAGAACTATCACTTTTAAATACTTTTTATGTAAATAACTATATTTTTGATAATCTTTCATTTTATTTTTGTAATTTTTTTAGTATAATATTTATTATAAGAAGTGATTTTATTGCTATAATATTTAAAATAGAAAGCGTCAAAATATGACGAACTTAGTAATGAAATTAAATAAAATCTACATTACTCATGTGTTGATGTCAAAAATTAATATATTTCAAGCACGATTGATAAATAGAATCATACAATATATTTGGATCGATAAATAATTACTCGATCGGTCAACTTTAAGTTTAGATGATTTGTTTGCAACAAACTAGACAGTTATAGTGTCACAATAACCAAATGGTTAAGATTAAGTTGGTTAATTGAAACCATTTTGGATAAAGGCTTAATCAAGGTTAGTTATATCTAAATAGTAATTAGATTAACTATAATCAAAAGTCTATTACAAAGTTTATAAATAAAGGTTTGAGGTAAGGTGGTAAACAACAGATTAATTACTTATTATTGTTCTTGCTATCTGAACCGAATTGACTTTGATATCGAAAGACCTTAGAGAGATACTCGTGATAATGTTGACAAATAAGAATTGGATCGGAGACAACAAGTGGAAAATCGTCTGTTGCAGAGAAGGCTCGATTCATACAATTGAAATAAGTTCAAATTTAAATTATTAAAAAATGATCAATAAAAAATTGAAGCTAAAATTTTAAACTAATCATATTTTCTTTACTAAAATTCAAAGAACAAAATTAGTTACCATAATGTTAAAAGGAATTTTTAATATCATTAAATTGATATTGAACTAAAAAAAATAAAATCAAAATATTATTAAATGTAATTGCTAAAATGATATATATGATAACTAGATCATAATTAAATACATTAGTTATGAAAACAATATATAATAATTATTTTTTCTTTTATATTTAAAAAATATTGTATAAAAGGCTCATGTTACCTCTTTTAGTTTGATAAAAGTAAAAATATTGAGTTTATGGATAACATTTTATTTAAATCTAACGTATGATAAAAATATGTCAGTAGAGATTAGTGAACCTTCTCATAGGAGATAATTAAGAATAGAATTGGATAATATAAAGGAACGAAGAAAAGCATTGACCATTCAAGCATAAGCATGTAGGAGCATGGTAGGTCAAAGATATAATAGTAAAGTCAAATTGATAAGTTCCAATAAAGGAGACCAAGTTTGGAAAAAAAACGAATGAAGTTCGAAAGAAACTCACATATGGCAAGCTTGCATCGAATTAGGAAAGACCCTTCAAGATAGTGGAAAATTTGAAGAATGAAGCATACCACTTGCAGCAACACCCTAGAAAGAGTGTGCTTAATACTTGGAACGTGTCTAATCTTAAGCTTTATTTTAGTTAAACTTTGTACACTTTGATCGGCGTACTTTTTCCTACCACCAACATTTTTCCTAAGGACAATTTTAGTTGGAGAGGTTTTAACAAGGCAACCAAAGCAATAAAATCATATTTTCAAGACAAGCAATTGTAGTTTCTATACAATCGAGCATTTTGACTCAACAATTAAGGACAAGTTCCAAGAACTCCTACCGTGTATTATATTAACAACTCTAGGTTAAGGAAGAGTTACGGCAACATAACCCTTACCGAACGATTTGATCGTGAAAAATTTAACGGTTAAGGATGAGTTCAAAAAGAACTCATATTGTGTATCGTATTAACAACTATTGGTCAAGGAAGAGTTATGGCAACTAAACCCTACCTAATACTTCATTATTGATAAATTAAACAAGTGGTTAAAGGCAAGTTATAAAAACTCTTGCCACACATTACAATCTAAGAGTGATTTCACCATTTTTGGGTTCAACATTGTGGTGAAAGTGGTGTTCTAATCAGTGTTGTTACTACTGCCACAGAACGAAAGGCGCCACCACCAAACCCTCAAGCCGCCATGTCGTCGTCACCATCATCAACTCAGACCTACATTTCGAAGCAGAGAAAAACAACAAAAAACCCAGAAATCAAACTCTAGCCACCATAAAACCCTAAACCGCGTCGCCAGTAATCAGGGCAAAATCTCCACCATGCATTGTGTAACGCCCCGACGACTTACAGGGAATATTGACTGCCCCCACACATCAACACGAGACTAGCCTCTCCTAGTACGATGTGGTTCGAGGACGAACCAAAGCGGAAGCTGGTGGGCATGTGATGCTCGGGCACTGACGAGGGCGGAGAGTGATCGCCGGTGCAAGAGGTACGAAGTGCAAGGGGCACAAACAAAGAGCGGCTCCCGATAGGCTTCTAGTGGAAGGGGCACATGAATGAATCGAACATACACCGGAATGAGAGGGATCTAGAGACTGTATAGTTATGGGACTATACAGTTGAAGAATAACTTAAAGGAATTGATTTGGCTACTCATATCAACAAATGCATTTGCTTTTCGATAGCCTAACCCATAAGAATTCCATGGTTAAGCGTGCTTAGCCTGGAGTAATTTAGGGATGGGTGACCTTCTGGAAAGTGTTCCCGAAAAATGTGCGAGTGAGGACAAAGCACATTGGAAAGCCTCGTGTTGATGTGTGGGGCCAGTCAATATTCCATTAAACAAGAACTGAATCGAAATCCCTAACCTGCAAACCAGAAATTCCAACCCAAATATGAACAAGAAAATCGCAATCACGACACTTAGAAACCCAATTCACACCTGCAGCAAACCATAAACATACATAATCACTATCCAAATCGTAGAAGCAAACCATAAACATACATAATCACTATCCAAATCTCTTAGAAACCCAATTCACACCTGCAGCAAACCATAAACATACATAATCACTATCCAAATCGTAGAAGCAAACCATAAACATACATAATCACTATCCAAATCAGTTTCCACCTCTAGTCCATCATCTTTGTCCACTTCCTCTCCACCATCACTTTCCACCTCCACTCCACCCTCTATTTCTACCTCAAACCCTAACCCCCAAGTCCAACAACAAGAACATCAAATAAGTAGGCTAGGATTAGCAACACTTACCCCATGTATGTACGCTCTTCAAATTTGACCTTCAATGAATCACCATGCCATAGTGATTACAAGACCAGATTCACCACATTGTTAAACCCAAAAATTACAATTTAACCTATTTCGTTAAACCTAGCTGATGTCATTATATATTTTTTAAAAATATTTACACAATGCCACGTATTCATCAAACTGCACAACTCACTCAGGTTTGACCACAGTGGCATTTGCAGCGTTATGTTTTTAACAACGTAAACGAAAAGGACCTTATTAAATATTTTTTAACGAAATATGAGATCTTACTGAACTTTTTTTAAAAGATAGAATCACTTTGAACCAAACCCCAAGATTAAAATGATATATTAAACCTAATTTATAATTCCATAATCCTCTGAGTTCTCTTATTATTTTTACAATTTCTAATTATTGTCTTTTAACTGATTATCTATTTTAGCTACCTGACATCAATAATTCTTACTAGTAGTTAAACAATATTTAGTTATCAAAGTGTATAATCAAATGTATTATTTTGTGATATTTTTATTTATGACTTTTGTAAAAGAAGTGATAAACTCATTACAAAATAAATAAATGAAGTGCTTCCACCGCTATTTATAACAATATTAATATCCAATTTATTCTTACTTGTATTTTAAAATTATAGTATACTAAATCTTACAACTATCTAACATATATACAATAGTAAAATAATAAACAAAAGTATTCATTTACTAAGTTTTTACTATTTCCAACTACAATTATTTCCCCTTTTCACTCAAATTTATATCCTATATTGCTCCCCTGATTTATTTTCATTTAGATTATAAATTACACACATCATGAAAAATAAAACACATATTTTATTTAAAAAGTATATTAAATTAATAGAAATACTAAACGTCATCTATTTAAAATAAGATAACGCGATGATAATAAAAAGTATGTTGTGATGATCTTTTAGGAATGTGTACCGCGTAGAATATTTAAAAGTGATCACAACGTATTAGAATTATATTATTCCTTTCTCGTGCTACTCTCACTTCACTTATTGCTCAAATGGGTGGCGGAGGAGTTATGAGGACGGCGGCGAAGATTGCCGGCATTGGCGTCTCCAAGTCGGGTCTTCATGGCTTTCCGGTGGCGCTCCCGACCGAGCAATCGGTTCGCAACGCGTCGCCACCCTTGTCGGTCGCTGGCGTGTCGTCGCAGGGAGCGAAGACCGCTGAGGTTGTCCCGGTGCACACGGCGGCATCGTGGGACGAGTGGGACTTCGCCGAAGACGGCGGTTTGGTTGTGCCGAGGGTGGTATTCGGTTCTGCCCCCACTTTCGAGGAAGCTAAGGAAGCGACTGCAGACTTGAAGGACGCGATTGATCAGTAACATATTTTTTTTTAATAGATGATGATTGTTGTAATATAAATTTATTTTATTTTGTTATTTTTTGTGTATTTGTGGTTTCAATCTCTGTTTTGAAGTCTTTGTTTTGGTTTTACTTTCTAACTCTGCTTAGCTTTTCTAAAGGTTTCATTTTTATGGTTACTGTAAGGATCTTTTCTTCTTAACCGTGTTTCGTTTGGGTTTGCTGGCTCAGAATCAGTGAAAGTTGAAATTTTTAATCTTTTCATGTTGATAGTTTAAACGACACATTAGGAGGATTGCGATTAAATTCTCTAAGTAAATCATTTTTTTTCTTCTAAATATGGAAACCCACATCTTATTGAAAATGATACCTTCTTCGGCTCTTGCTCTTATTCACCTTTGTAAAATAAGTTTGAGGATAATAATAGTATAAATGCTAGGAAGTACTTGCATCTTATCTCATTGATTGTTCTTGTTACTAGGGATAAACACTGTTGCCTTTGTTAACTTTGCCTATTATTTCGTTTTGAAACTCTTTCCTTCAACGTATTTTATCCCTGTTTCTTGATATATGATTATTGTCTCAGTAAATTTGGTGCTGTTAAACCTGGTGCGTGTTTGGATAACCATTTTGATTGAACGTACTTTAGACACTGAACACATTTTTGAAGAATAATACTTTATATATGTTTTTTTTTTTTTCTGAATGTAGTTTTGGAATGGGTTCAACAGTTATCCAAACATGTTCTTGTTCTATGTCTGTCATCAGTTCACTCCCAGTATTTTACTTTGGTCTTGAAGAAATTATTGCTTGATGAAGTTATACTGTGTAAATTCCCTTTCTTGGGTCAAGAGTGCAATCGTGGGACCATGGTTATTAGTTTTGTCTTTTGGATCATGCTGCTTTTCGTGTTGGAGGATGATTTTCTTGTTCACGTAGACACATACGTTGTGGGATATTAGATCCAGTGATACTTATCTCTATCTGAGATCTTATGTTTTGTTTTTTCAGAGTATATTTTTCTCCCGGTTCTTCTAATTATTCATCTCCTGGTTGTGAAATCTCTGCTCTGTCTCCTACACTTTATGACACAATTTCAAATCCTTCAGCGCCAGAGAATGCAATTCGGGCTTTTCATTTGCTTAGCACAAGTCGTGAGGTTCAGGTAAACTGATGGTGAAGTCAAAATTACAGTCTCTTTAGCAATCTCGTTTTGTGTATGATATCTAAAAGGCTATTAAATGAAGGTTTAGGTTCATTTATTGAATTAATTGATAGAATTCACTTGTCTTTGGTTTCAACCAGACTGCTGTAGCTTCAGTTACTTGTGATCCAGATGTATGGAATGCAGTCATGAAAAATCCTGCTGTCAGGCTCTTACAAGCACAACTAACAGGTAATCCTATTTCCTAGTTAACGGGTCTTTGTTCGGTAGGATAGATCGTTCTAAAAACTGAAAACTCAAACTTTTTTTATCTTTTTTGATTTCAAAACTTAAAAATGAACTGTTCCTTCAGTGCTTTTAGTACTTTTCTCCAACCCAATTGGAGTTTTACTCCAGTTATTCACATAATAAAGGTGTATATTGAAATTTAGCATAAACGACGAAGGTAGAATTCTAATAGTTCAATTCTACTTGGAAAACAACATAAAAAAGTATCCAAGGAATTGGACTCAGGCATTGTCCTTGTTTTTAATGTTTGTCCCATTACTTTTGGAATGATGTGAAAATTTTGTCCCTATATCACTCTTAAGAGATTGAAAGGAGAGGCCATTAAAAAATAATCCATTCTTAGTGCTTAGATGTTAATTGAATTGTGTTTCAGTGGGTGAATTTGGAGCAGAGGAAACTGAGGAAGTGGAAAAGTTATCAAGTTGTGCTTCTGAAGTAGTTGAAACACCTGAAAAAATGGAAGCATCATCCAAGTCTCACTTGCGAAACGTGTTTTCCAATATCAGTGGTCGTCTGCGGAATTTAAAGCATAGAGTGATTGAAGTGGTAAGGAGGTGTAGGGTGCCTGGTTTCCTTGAGAACATATTCTCATCATCTGATACTGAGAAAGAGAAGATGGATGCCGATGGGAACACTAAAACAAGTTTCTTTGATGATATATATGCCCTTGGAGGAATCTTGGTAGGTTTGGTAACGGTGTTGATGATGGTGATAGTGGCCAAGAGAGCTTAGACTCTTGGAATCTTAGTAGGTTTGGTAACGGAGTTGATAACGGTGTGTGGACTTCTCTCATCGTTTTGAAGCCTGTAATAAATAAATATGAACTGCCTTAAAATTAACACTGTGCTGTGCTGCACTCGGTAATGTTGTTTTGGTTGACATTTGGAAGCCTACCTGGTTCTAACTTTTTTAACGTTTTCTGAAATTTTCTACTTCCTGAAACATGACTGAAAACTCATGCATATATATAATCTCTTCCTCGGTAGTCTTGCTAAACTTTAGTGTGAATAAGGTTGGCAAATTTACAAGATAAGTTATTTTAATGATTAGATTACAAGTAAATGGGTAACAAAGTTTAATCTTATTGTTTTTAAATTTATTTTTAAAATTAAATATCATTCTTGTTCTTGTTAAAGTTTAGGAGTTCAAGCTCATAAATACTTCAACGAATTTAGTTAGCTCTTATCCTCCTCTTTTTGTGTTCACTGATTCTTCTATGAATTATCTATCCTCTTCATCAAAGATCCTACTCATGAGATTCTAGTTGTCTTTGAAAAAACAAAATATTTTGACACGTTTATTTTTATTAATTTATTATTTACTTATTATTGTGTTGATATATTATAAATTAAAATGAAATGTGTAAAATATTTAAAAAAAAGTTGTGTTTACGTATGATTGTCAGTTGTTTTCGACTTTTTAGGATAATGTTACTTTGCTTGCAAGACCTACATGTCCTATTTCTTCACATGTCACAGAATGATTCAGCTTTTGGTTGCGTGAGTTTAGGAGTAGTATTAAAGCACTCTAAATTCAGCTTGTGCCGATGTATATCCACATATGACTGATGTGGGCTCACACTGGACAATCCAGTCCAATTCTTAAATGGATATAATTTGAGAATATATTTCTAAATTCAGCCCATAAATTATGATACTTAGATAACATTTTTTATTTGAACATCATTTACGTGTTATTCTATTATTTGTCTAAAATTATTATACAATCAATAATAATAATCATAAATATTTCGTCCTCATGCTATGCAACTTTTCATAAATAACTATTTTTCCCAATTTCATGATTTATGGTTTGCTACTTTATCTTTACATATCTTGATGATAGTGCTTTGATCCGTTCACGTTTAAGTTTCTTTTTTTTTCTATTTGTCAAATTTGGATTCCATTGTTTTAATAAGATTAGAGTTTCAGTTTGTTTTGCATTTTTTTAAGTAGACTATTTCATTCTACATGCTATCATCCTTTTGTTCTGCAATTTGTTCTTAGCATTTTGTATACCCTAATTTCTTTGTACTTATTTATTTACAATGTATTTACTTATCACTTATTTATTTAATTTCTTATATGTATTTATAAGATTTGTTGATCAAGTTTAATAAAGAAACAAACAATTTGGAGAGTTTTACATTTCACCTCACAATTGATGTGTCCACCACTTCTCGTAAAAAAGATTCTGAAAATCTGTTACGATAATTCTCGTAAAAAAATTCTGAAAATATGTTACGATAATTCAATAACGATTTGCAAAGTATTGGTAAAAAAGATTAAGAAAGAGAGGTGAGTTGTGTGTTTGAAATAAATTTTTATAAACTTTGTATTTTAAACATTTGGATCATGACTTCATTAGGAGAAATTTGCAAGGTTGACCTTTAATGTATTGTTGAAAAAATAAGACAAAATTAAGATAATTTTTTTAATAAGAATACATTCATCGTTTTTAAGGACTTATATGTAATTTTTGTGTGTAAATTTCTCTAGATAAACAAGAACTTTTTTAACTATCTAAGAATATCAAAACTAGCAATAAATACTAAAAGAATAAAATATATAACTTAGGATGATATAGGAAAAAAAAGAGAGGAGAGAAAATAATAGAAATAAGAGAATGTGAGAATGATATGTTTTGGAGAATGTTTCGCACTCTGTTTATAAAGTTTGTAAACCAATCCAAATTTGTGGAAGAATCCCACATAAGTTGCTGGCCAAAACTATTTTCAACAAAGAAAAGGAACTTTGGGAAAATCTCATGCCTTGCCTTGGTTTGCAGAAGAACCTTGCATTTTCATAGGAATCAAATTGTTGTCAAAGTATAGATTTGCGTTTTACCCGACAACATTCAAAAACAAATGGCATTTGCGATACATACGGATTTTATAACAATCTTTCACATATTACAAAAGATAAGAAAGAAAAATTGAAAGAAAAAAACAAGAAATTTTCTTGAGTTTTATAAGATGTAATGTATCAAAGTTGGTACAGTGAGCTATATGAACTAGTCATAGATAGAGAAACTTAACACAATGTAGTTGGTATAACAAGCTATATGAACCAAGGACATTGAATGTGTGTTAGAGGTTTATCAATCACAATACATCTCCACAATCCTTCTTGTTATCATTGTGTTGTGCTTACTAAGTCATGCACATGCCCAATATTCATGAGTGTTCTAGAGACATTGCTAAGATCTCATGCAAACAGTCTCACTTCACTTGACATTCATATAAGTAATTTCATTAAGTGTATGCTGCAAATCATACACCACCCGTAAGGGATATGAAGATCATTAAAACCTTTGTTTAAACTAAAATTCTTTTACCATATAGAATTTTAATTACAAAGTTTAACCTCTCAATAATGCAGTCTTTAACATTTTCACACACACACACACACACACACCATAAGAATGGACATATTTGATTTAAAATCAATTAGTGCTATCAAAAATAACAAGTGATTTGTTTTTACTTATATGAACCTTATTCATGGGATTCCAATCACAAAGGTTGGGTTACCATTGTTTGTTTACTAGTCGTTTAAGTCTCATTCCCCTCGATGTTTTTGAGATCATATTTTTTTTCCATGGGTTTTGTCAGAGGATATGCTAGATTCCGGTATGAACCTTATTTATGGGATCTTCAATAAAAAAGATTAGGTTATCATCATGTGTTTGTTTGCAAGTTGCTTAAGTCTCATTCTCGTCGATGTTTCTGAGATCATATATCTTCCTTAGGGTTTTGTTAGAGAATATACTAGATTTCGTTTTGTCTTCATATAATCAATGGAAATAGTTCTACTCTTCAGGAACTACTTCACTAAATTGTGTCTTAATTGTATATGTTTATTCTTTCCATTGTAATTTTTGTTTTTAGCTATAACTATTGTCGATTGGCAATCACAGTGTATTGACACCGATAGGGTTGGTTTCATTCCTAGTCGAATGTTGGCTAATAAATTTTTTAACCACTCAACCTCACTACTAGCCATCTCAAGAAAAACAAACTCAGATTCCGTTGTTGATTTTGCAATAATTGTTTGTTTGACTGTCTTCATGTAATTTTTGTTTTTAGCTATAACTATTGTCGATTGACAATCACAGTGTATTGACACCGATAGGGTTGGTTTCATTCCTAGTCGAATGTTGGCTAATAAATTTTTTAACCACTCAACCTCACTACTAGCCATCTCAAGAAAAACAAACTCAGATTCCATTGTTGATTTTGCAATAATTGTTTGTTTGACTGTCTTCATGTAATTGCAACACCCCTAAGTGTGAATATATAACCACTGGTGGATTTTGTCTCATCCGAATCAAAGATTCAGTTAGCATCACTTTAACCTTATAGTACAGCGGGAAGTCCTCAATATTCAGTGGCTAATCCAGAACCTCTTAGGTATCTCATAAGTTTTACAAGTGCATCCTGGTGTTCCTAATTTGGATATTGAGTGTACTTACTCAATCTACCTATTGCGTAAGCAATATCAGGTCTAGAAAAGCTCATCAAATGTAGTAAGCTCCCAATTATCTAGGCATACAGAGGCTGAGATATAAATTCTCTTATATTTTTCATTAATTTAGAGTTAGCATCATAAGGGGTATTCACTGGTTTGAAGGCATAATACCTAAATTTCTTAAGAAATTTCTCAATGTATTGTTCTTGGAATAGTAATATAGTAATATACTATCTTTCTTCTTGATTATTCTAACATCTAAAATTACATTACTTTTACCTATGTTTTTCATTTCAAAATTTGATCCTAGAAACAATTTAGTTCCAGTGACAATCTCATTGCATGTACCAAAAATTAACATATCATCCACATACAAGCATATAATGACACAATCACCCTTTACAGATCTAGAGTACACACATTTATTAACATTGATAGTTGAAAAACCATCACATAACAACACATTATCAAGTTTTTCATGTCATTTTTTTTGTGTTTGTTTCAACCTATACACATATTTTAAAAGTTTGCATATTTTATTCTCTTGACCAGGTACAACACATTCTTCATATAAATTTCCTCCTCCAAATCACCATTCAAAAAAGTAGTTTTAACATCCATTTGGTGTATTACTAGTTTATGGATATATGATAAAGCTAACAACACTCAAATGGAGGAAATCCTAGACACAGGGGCTAAGGTATCAAAATAATCTATGTTAGATTTTTGAGTAAAACCTTTTGCTACTAATCTTGCCTTATATTTCTCTATAGATCCATAAGGGTGATACTTTTTCTTAAAGATCCACTTACAACCAATGGGTTTTGTTCCTCTAGGTAAATCTACTAAGGTCCAAGTATTATTTTGGCTTAAATGCTTACTTGGTCCCTATGTTAAGTGGGTTTTTTAAGTTTAGTACCCGGTTTTAAAAATGTATAAATTAGGTCCCAAAGTTTTCAAAATTGTATGATTGAAGTCCTATCCATTTAACGGTGTTAAAATTGATAACGTTGAGATTACTATAGATGTGAGCTGTGCAATAAATGTTGTCATGGCATTTAGTTGACCTAAATTCAGTTCACATTTCTGCAACTTTTTCTTCCACTTGATTACTCTCAGCTGATGTGGAGGACATCCTTTTTCTTCTTCTCTCTCTTTCTGCAGTTTGGAAGCCTTCACAATGTCTTCCTCCATCTTCCCGAAGCATGAAGCATGAACGCCACCAAGAACGAAAACGCGAACACTGCACCGACACCTCCTTCGCCAACGCCACCCTTCTCACTCTCTTCCCCTGCCCCCACACCTCAGCCTTCTCCGATCTCCTCGCCGACGACGGAGTTAGGGTTTAGGATTGTCCTCCGATCTCCTCTGTAACCACCTTCAACCCTATCGTTGCAAACGCCTCGCGACGACGATAGCGGCGATAGCGAGGAGGAGAAGCGGGACGAGAATGCGGAGAGGAAGGAGGGAGTGGATTTGCAGTTTTTCGAGAAGGGGATCGAGGTGGGTCGTCGAGACGCGACGACACTGTTTTTTCTGGTATGTTTCTGGTGAGTTTCCTCTCCGCCACCTACGGATGGGTGATTCACGTTTTTCTCGTGACGTATTTGTGGCAGTTGTGTTCATTCCCGTTGTGAATGATCTGTTTGGGAGGTTTAGCTCTGTTATGGTTTTGGTTTGAGATGGTTCGATGTTAGGTCTGAAGAGGCTTTCGGGGTTTATTCTGATGCGTTGGGCTATGAGGGAGCGTTGACTCAGCTTCTGGGGTTGTGGTACTTCGGAGAAATTGAGGATCAATACTCATTTTTCAAGCTTTGAGGTTAAAATTGATGCCCTTCTCTGTTATGTCTCCTTGGGTCAGGGGCTTTGAGAGAGAGATTTATGGGTTCTTATTTACTTGGTTTCTGGTGGGTACTTTTGTTTCTTTTGGTGTCAAAAATTAAGTTTAATTAGGGTTTTTCAATCTTTCAATTTTGGGAAATTAATTAGGGAGAATCTAATTAGGGTTTTAATTAGGATTTAAAAAAATAAAATTTAATAAAAAGTAAACCTAACCTAATCAAAATTATAATTAGAGCATACATGGTAAAGATGCAAGTATTTCGTTTTATAATGAAAGCACATTTTCATACCTGTCTTTGTTAAAAAAAAATTGTTTTTGCCACGTTGGATAGGTGAGTTGCCACATCAATTAACATTTAACGCCATTTCTTCAAACTTAACGGATGGGACTTTAATCATACAATTTTGAAAACTTTGAGACCTAATCTATACATTTTTAAAACCGGGTACTAAACTGAAAAGACCCACTCAACATAGGGACCAAGTAAGCATTTAAGCCTATTATTTTCTGAATTAATTCAATTTCAGTCCTAATGACCTTATCCCACTGTTCCGCACTAGAAGAACTAATAGCCTTTACAAAGCTAGTTGGATCATAATCAACAAGATAAGTATAAAATCATTACCAAAGGAAGTTTCCTTCCTTTGTCTTTTAATTATTCTCAAATCCTCACACAATGCGTGATTGTAGATCCACTATTCTTAAGGACTTATCCATAGTGTGTCGCACAAGTTCCTTATAATATAATAAGAACTTCTTAAAAAATATGAGAATATCAGAACTAACAAGAAACTCTAAAAGAGTAAAATAATAAATTCAGAATGATATATGAAAAAAAAAAGAGAAATAAAAAAATGTAAGAAAGTTGTGTTTTGAAGAATGCACCATACTTTATTTATAGTGTTTCGGAACGAGTCTCGAATCTAAGATTTGTGAAAGAATCTCACATGAGCTGCTGTTCAAAACTGTTTTCAAAGAATTTTAGAAAAATATCATGTCTTGATGTGCAGAAGAGCCTTAGTAGGAAATCAAATCCCTATCAAAGTGGAGATGTGTTTTACCCAACAATGTTCACAAACTAACAACTTTTGCAATACACATGGGTTTTACAACATGTATTTGCGATACACATAGGTTTTATAACATGTAGTGTTGTGGTTGTTTCTCATTATTATTATAGAAAAGTTCTTGTGATAACTTTTAAATGTAATCGTATTTTGTGTGTTAAGTTTAATTCAACAATTAGTCTAATCTAATTGTAGTGTTGCAATGTGTAAGGGCTAAAAAAAAAGGTAACCTTGGTGACGCACGTGTGGCAGCAAACAAGTGGCTGAGCAATTGTTTTTGAAGTAAAATTTTAAAATTCATTACAAGTGTAGACCTTTTCTCTGAAAAACCAGTACCCTCTTCAAGCACGTTCTTCTTCCTCCTCCATCTTCTCTCTTAAATTTCTCCGCACTGAACCAATTCAATCTCAATCAGGAAACACTTGAGTAATCTCAACGCTGTGAGCTCCGAAAACAACCGATCAATTTTCCTTCCGGTAACCGGTAAGTGTTTTCCTCTTTCCCCTCATGCGTTTGGAAGTTGTGGTCATGCAGCAGATATGTTTGCATGTAGCTTTCAAATGTTTTCCCTAAATCCTTAACCTAAGTTAGGTTCTAAAGCTGCCTCAATTTCCCAAATTATGATCTATAGGTGTTCTAGTTTTCTTTGGAGCACGATTGCGCAATAGGAGTCTTTTGTGAGCTTGACTGTTTGAACAGAGGTAAGGGAAGCTTAGGTTTTTTTTTTTTATTGTAGAAATTATCGTGTGAGTGAGTTGGGGTTCCTGTTTTAATTTTATAATAATGCATGTGTATGTGGTGTGGTAGAATATGTTGATGTTGAGTGAAAATCGGATGAATTTACTTTTTAGAACATGTGCTTGTTGATGGATTGTGTATGAAACTGTGAATGGTTGATTAGGAACCGTTATGAGTAAGATTTTGTGGAATGATTGAATACTGGAATGCTGGAAATTGTCATTATGCAGCCTGTTAAACAGAAAGTTAAGTAAACTAAGGTATTTTAAGTCAAATTAGAGGAAGTGAGATAGTCAATTTGGGGGTTAGGGATTGGGAACTGATTTGGTCAATTAGGATGCTCTAGGTAGGTCATGTGTGACTTATTAGGCATGTTTAAATGGTTAAAAACAAACTCCCAGTTGTAGAATTGAATTTAGGCCTATAGGTTGATAAAAATGAAGTTGTACAACCTAAATCAATGGATAAACACTTTATAATAATGTTAGAAAGGATTAGAATCGTTTAGGTAAGTTTAATTTAGCATAAAAGTTGAGTTATGGGTTTTAGAAGTTCACCAAAATGATTAGAATTGGTAAAAGGGGGTTAGAGTTGCTCAATTATGCAGAAAAATATACAGATGCCACGCCTGGGCGCTCCAAAAGGGGGCTGGGCGCCCTTCAACGCGCTGTTTCACCTTAATTATGGCGCCCGGGCACCCCTAAAGGGGGCTGGACGCCCTTTTCTGCTGTTGTTTTTGTTTTTGATAGTTTGTGGGTGTTTCGGAGGTCTGTTTTAGACGTTCTTTAGGTCGTTCTGGGGGTTTTTGACCTTTCTGGAGCCATTGGTGAGGGTCTCCAAGCTTTTTAAATTACTTAAGAGGTGATAATAATATGCTATAAAGAAATTTGTATTACTAAATGATGTTTCTGTGAAAATATGTAATGTATGAGTTGTTTTATGACCTGACTAAGAGGTGTCTTGTATGTGTACATGTATATAGCTTGTGTGGTTGGGAAAGAATACAATTGTGAATTGTGGTTCAAATGTATGTGAATTGGGAAAGGAATAAAACATGATTTTCTAATGTGTTGATGATGGTAATTACAGAATCTCTCGGTGAGATTCTTAGTGTTTAGAATGAATGTAAGAGACTTCCATATGGGGGGTTATCCCAACAATCTAATGCACTTTCATTCTCACTTAGAGAGGATTGATGCATGTGGTGAGAGTAGTGGGAGATCCTAGTGTAAGCGCTTCTTGGAAGGCCTATTGCGCGGTAACGGACTAACCTTGTGTGTGGTCGGGTGAAACCCCTCGGCAATGGCTTTGCAAAGAAGTAGAGGCCACCACAAGTGCACAACCTGCCCTAGATCGACATTCATTCTAAGTCTGGACGAGTCTAGAGAGTCTTAACATGATAGGATTGTTCACTTGATTACCTGTATGATGATGATTTCTATTTGATGTTATTTGTTAACCTATATGTTTTGAAAACCTAGCTTACCCTTACTCTTGTGTGTTGTATGTGCGGTGCCTTTTCTCTTTGCGATGATCATCCAACTTTGGATGTGAGCAGAAGCTGATGATGATGTACCCTTGGAGCAAGCATTGGAGAATGAAGAAGATACAACTCCTAGCTCTTAGGACTTCTGTTAGTTCCTGTTTAGATAGCTACTTTATTTTGAAAGACTTCTAACTTTCATTT